>BQNB010013479.1:0-77076 GCA_026074375.1 Tanacetum coccineum | reverse complement strand
ACTACAAATACATTTTACGACTTTGCTTGGATTCACAATGGTCGGTAGGTGATGATGTGTCATTTTATACACTATTTCGGGGTCATTTAACCCTCTAAATCATACAAATATGCCCAAATTATGTGCTTAATCGTTTGTTTTTAGGTTTTTAGCACTTGGATGGCAATTTGAGGAAATACATGTTACTTGGGCTCATTTGGAGAAGAAACAGACAAGATTATGTACCTACACCAAATCTCTTGAAGAATTGTGCTTACAGAGTGTGGAGACGGCGCCGCAAGCATTAAGCAAGGCCGTCGCGATCTTTCTAGTGATGGCATCATGGATGTGATGACGACGTCAGGACATAACCGACTTAAATCAGATCTAGAAGATTCTACTTTGTGACGGCGTCACGACTACTACTTGACGCTGTTATGACGCTTTTCCTATAAATATAAAACCGAATTTAGGGTTTTAAGTGTGTAACTTTGTATAACTTTTGGGAGACGAACCCTAATCATTTTAGCAGCTTTTAGGTGGCCATTTTTAGGGCCTCAAAACCCTATTGTAACTGACCTTAATCCATGTTTTAATAAAGTAAGATTGTTTATCTTTAATCATTCAATATGTCTATGTGTTGTTTGATTGATCTATGTTCTTGCTTTCTTTATAACATGTTAGGCTAAACCTTCTCTTGTATTTACTTATGATTACATGAAAGTTGGATTGTAGATCCTTTTATTGTTGCTTCTTTTGATGGATGTGTGCGTTAGGCTTTAGAAAACTAGCCATAAGATATTAAATTGGCATAGACGTCTAGGGAAACGCGAGTGTGTAGAAAGGATACCATCTGGTAACAATCTTCATACTACATTACCCCCAATATGGTTGATCCCTCTTAAGATATTTCAATTGCATTTAATATACTCTTAGGGCCCTTGTAATAGTCTTCATACTACCTTACTTGTGCGTTGCCTTAACGGAATATTAAATAGACTGCGGGTTCGTGTAATTCGTTCATGACTTAGGAAATACTTACACAGATCATCATGAGTGTGTCAAGGCAACATGATTAGGAGAAGCAATCTAATGAGTAGTGCATGATTAAGTAAATACACTATCTTATCATAAAGTTATCACCAATAGTATAGATTATAATTAGTTTAATTAATTAGTTAATCAACCAACCTCTCAAACCATTGATTTTATCTGATTTTTATAAAATATAAAAATACAAAAAGAATCTCCTTTCAATCTCGTAGATCTCGGCTAAGCCCTGTTCGAGCCTTCCCAACCTATTCCCCTAGAGAACGATAACACCCCCGAATAAGAATACCAGCCTTCCAAATTAGAAGTCAATGGTTCGAATATAACAAAGAGAAAATTAATCCCCTTGTGGCCTCGGAGGTTCACTTGAGCCGACTTCGGGCTAACTAAAAGGGTAATTTCGCTGGGATTAGTTGGCTCACAATGTCGAGTCAGAAAACATGTAAATCAAAAGAAAAAAATTTACTAATTATCCTCAATTTCATGTACTACGTAATATATAAAAGATTTAATGAATCTATTCTCTTCATATTAATTCGATAATACTCTATAACATAACTTATAAAACAGAAAAAATAAAAATTATACATATATTTAAAAAAACATAATGTCTAACCCTCGTGTATGCACGGGCATTAAAACTAGTTATAATTATATAATACATCTTCGCATGATTAGTCACTAAACAACTGTGTTACGCAATAAGGGGGCGTTTGGTTCGTCGAATATTTTTGAGGTAATTGTAATTTGTCAAATGAATTGTAATTTGAATGAAATGTAATTTGAAGAATTGGTGTGTGTTGTAATTGTAATGTGTTGAATTGTAATTGAACATGTTTTTTTAGAACTGAAAGCTTGTTTTAAAAAGGTTTTTAGCTTTTGATTATTATTATGAGGGTATTAGCGTGTTGCGACTACGAGTATCATGTAACTAAATTTTTTGGCAAACAATATATTTTGATTAAATATTTTTCGATGGAAGAAAACACTATGTGAATAAAGCCAAAAGTTCAATATAGAACCACAATTTTTGTCATACCCAATGAACCAATCATAGCCACTCATTTTTTCATCAAAAATAAAAAACCCCACTTTCCACCTTTTAAAAATTAAATATCTCACACACTGTTAATCGTTTACGCAAAACGAAAAAAAACCAAAACATACCATCGCGACGAGAATTAAATTATCTTCTGATAGGGTGCGACCCAAAACTAGTACTTTCGACGAACTTTTTTTTATGATTTTATGAAGTCATATACGATTTTATGAAATCATATATGATTTATGAAATCATATATGATTTTATTAAATCATATATGATTCGTCATACGAATCATATATGATTTTCGCAATTCGTGACTGAAACAAAATTGAAAAAAAGTTCGACGGAATCACAAATCATATATGATTTTATGAAATCATATATGATTTTATGAAATCATATATGATTTTATGAAATCATATATGATCCGTTATACGAATCATATATGATTCGTTATACGAATCATATATGATTTTCGCAATTCGTGACTGAAAAAAAAAATCAAAAAAAAATTCCTCGAAAGTATATCGTGTCACCCGTCTACTGAAAGATAAAAAAATACTCGTCGCGATGGTGTATTTTTTGTCGTGTGACGATTTACCGTTTGTAAGATATTTTATTTTTAAAAAAGAGGTGGAAAGTGGGTTTTTTTTATTTTTGATGAAAAAATAGATGGTTGAGATTGATTCATTGGATCTATGACAAATAATGAGTCTATGTTGATCTTAACTCTGTGAATAAATGAAACCAAAATTCTCCTAACATGTTAGGAGGGTCTTATTTATAGTTGTGCCAACGTCTATGCTTTTATAGCTTCTTCTTGAGTCTGAGCTTGGCTAGATTGGGCCTCAAGGCCTTAAACAGGAAATGATATAGATTAAAAACCTAAGACCGGTACAAAAAACTAGTCTATTACTTAATCACAAAGTCCTTATCACGTAAAGACCGTCACTTACTTTAATAATTGTTACATTACTTGTTTGACTTTGATAACTTTAAGATTAACAAACCTTCTGAAGCCGAAGGGTTTGAGTGTACGAGAAGATGTATGGAAAGAAAGATGTTGACCAATCATTAAGTAAATTCAAGGAAAAATGTTTGATTTAAATTTTCTCTTGACCCGTTTTGGCACGTAAAAATCTTAAACCTATGAATAGAAAAACAAAAGTCTTTTCGAATCTGTAATCAAAACAAAAATGGATCAACTCGTAAAACATCATTAGGCAAAAGTTGCAATTACAAAGATAAAAGACAATAAAATTTAAGACTATATTGGGTATCAATGTATTTGATTCGTGAACAATCTTTAACACAATACATATTCGGTATTATAACTAGTTTCTCTTCTAAGAATTTTTTTAATTATTTTCTTTAATTTTCAATGTGTTTTGGGATTATGTACACGGAAATTGAATTACATCAGCATCACACTTGATACACTTATATATGTAAGGGAATGTAAATCTGTGTTGATTGATTCGCAACAATATACACGGTATAAATACAATGATATGGAATAATCTAGATACGGGCTTGGCCCACTAAACTAAGACATGGGCTAACACTCCCCTGCAGTTGGAGCGGGAGGACACCAGACGCTCAAACTGGATCAAAACTCCTCAAATAAAGCGGAAGGTAATCCTTTGGTGAAAATATATGCAACTAACGAGAAGTTCCCCCCCCCCCCCCCCCCCACATGAAGCCACTGCGAACCTGACCCACAGCAACTAAATCAAGAACAAAGTGTATGTCAAAATATCAATTGTGCTGCATACGCTGATGTTGAACCGGATTTGCAAGGATTAAATAAACTGCACTAATATTATCACAGTAGACAAGTATAGCGAAAGACAAAGGAGTATGCAACTCACGCAGTAAATTACACAACCAACAAGTCTCAGCAACAGCATTAGCAACCCCACGATACTCTGCCTCTGCAATGGAATGAGAAAGCATCGGCTGACGCTTAGAGGACCAAGATAGTAAGTTGTTGCCAATAAACACACAGTAACCTGAAGTTAAGCGACGAGTAGTAGGGCAGCCAGCCCAATCTGCATCTGAATAAGCAACCAAATCTGTAGTAGAGGAGGAGAACAACTGCAAACGATAATCCAATGTACCACGAACATAGCACAAGATCCTCTTAAGAGCAGATAAATGAAGCTCCCGAGGATCATGCATATAAAGACACACCTGTTGTACTATATATGAGATATCTGGTCTAGTAAAAGTAAGATATTGTAGAGAACCTGCAAGACATCGATATAAAGTCGGACAGAAAATGTCACACCCCCAAGAAACACTGCCACGAAAGACTGGAATTGGATTGTGACTTCATGGCTGAAAGGAGACTTGATACGTGAGATAGAACCTCTATTATGCCAATATACCAATAAGACTCCATATATATCCCGAACATTGGACACCTAGAAAAACTTGCTAAAGTGGTAACATAAAGTTGGTGAGTTCATAGGTTTTGTTGTTTGATAATAGTGATGAACCACAAGATTTATAACCATAGCATGAAATATAGTAATCCTATATATCACAATGAAAAGTATTTACTATTGTCTAAGCTCATGACACCGAAGCATTAACATGTACCATCATAGATAAGCCCATGCAGATGTCCAACCCGCGACATCCGTAACTGACTCAAATGAAACTGTGTTTGCTTGACTAATGTCAGTCCAAGACAAACAGGGATGTCAATCCCGATAGATCTATCCATAACATTCGCGCTCCCTCAATCGGTCATTCGGTCAAGAAATTGACGATTCGTGATAAATTGGGCAATACAACAAGTTGGGTTGAGTAGGGACTTAGACCCAATAGTAAATCAGTAAATGTACTTGCGTTCAACTGTTAAAATAAGCAATGTTCTCACCCCAAAAGATGATTTAAACAGTAAAGTAGGGGCTATGAAAACTCACCTTGTCGGTTAATCGTCTGGAATTGGTAATGGATCAATGTACGTCAAGTAGTGATTCAGTCAAACACCTAAGTAATTACGACAAATCTGAGTTTACATTTTAACAATGCTTAATGTATGAATTGGTTTATGCAAATGGGTCATCGAAGGCATTAATTAATTTGTTGAAATTTTCAGATTTATATATCACGGTTCGCTCGGCTCAATTAAATTTCTTATCAGAAAAATATATTTGTTTTAATACTTGACTTTCTTAAATAATAATATATATAATATATACAACTTTTTATATTCCTTTATAACTTTTCATGTTTCAAAACCCGAACAAACTTTAAAATATTTTTTAACGTTAAATAAGTTTTATAAACCGCGTTAAATTTGTTTATACGTTTAAAACTTGGTTTCGTTGTCACCACTTTTAAATCACCGAAAGACATTATTTAAATTTCTTACTTATAAAAATAATTATTGGTTCGCTAAAGAGTTTACCTAACCATTTGAATTTGACTACCTGAAGTTGTACCATATACATGATCCCACGTTTCTTTTAGTCTAATATTTACTAGTTACATTCCATGCAAGTTGCTAAATATCACATTGTTACATAATATAAACCCACTTGCATTATTTCTTTATAAAATAACCCTACATGGCTACTGATTCTTTCTCTTCTCTTTTCTGATTTTGGGTCGAGTACAACAGTGGGTGTAAGGCCACTTTTGGTTGCTATCCATGCTTTCCTACGTTTAATATTTCAAGTTGTATTTCATGTAAGGTTTAGAACATTACTTGTATTATAACCCACATGCTTGTTTATCCTTTTCCCCTTTTCTAATTCAGGTTGCAGCCCCACAGTGGGTCGACAACCACTGTGTGGCGTCTTTGGTTTCTTATCCACGCACCCTTTATAATTTCTATCTGGGTTTTTGACTTGCCTCCTTTTACCACATATATAAATATAAATAAATATATAAAATAGAAATAACAAAAATACTATCTAATTTAAAAAAAAAGAAGATACTAGGTATAGTAAACCGGAAGTATCGTTTCTCACTTTCGTTATCCCCAAAGAATTAAAACCGGATCCGGGTCTGTTCTCCGACAGCTTTGAATTGGAAAATCGAGTTTGGTTTGCGAACAATGCTTGAATGATCAAAGATTTGATTGGAATCCTATTTATACAAATAGAATGCAAAAACAAGTAAAAGAAAACCCTAAAACGAAAGCATATACAGCAAATCCAAAAAAAAAACGGGAACGTAAAAACGGGAATTTAAACCTAAAACTACGGGAAAGCATAAAAAGGCAAATGATTCTCTTAAAATTCTACGGGAAGCATAAATAAGGCATAAGAATGAAATCCTAAGTCTATGAGAGCATAAAATTAAGGCAATTAGGCTTAAATCAAAAAAACGAGAATGGAAATTAAAAATGAACGCGACTAAAAACCTAAAATATGAAAAATTAATCCTAAAGTGAATTTTTTACTTTTAATAAGCTATAAGTGACTAAAAGAAAGAATAAAAAAAACTAGACCAAAAACGGAGGTAAATTAAGCTTAAAACGCGAAAACGAGAACCGGGCCCGAAACCCGTTCTTTAAAAAGTAAAATTTTGCAAAAATGACCCTACGAACGTTTTTCTATTTTTCCTAAGTGCAAAATGAAAAAATAAAATTTTATAAAAAAGAAAACTATTTTTTTGATTTTTATTTAATTTATTATAATTAAAAACAGTTTTAAAGAAAATAAATGTTAAAAAATATTAAATGATTATAAAAAATTCTGAAAAATTTAGAGAAAATCAATTAAACTACAAAGATCCTAAGAAAAATTTAAAACTGAAAATTTAGCTTAACAATAAGCTGTTATTAAGCTAAAATGGGTTGGATGCTTATTGGGCTGTTTGGGCTTATATCTTTAAAGAAACAAACTCATACCAGATGAGCTATTGTAGCACAGCGGTATGAGTTTGTGTGTTAGGGGGGGGGGGGGGGGGGGGGGGGGGGGGGGGGGGGAGGGGGGGGGGGGAGGCATGGTATAAAGGGGGAGGTCCAGGGGTCCGAGCCTGGGCCTCTCTCTTTTTATAAAACATTTTTTTTTCAAAATTTTCTTTTAAAACTTAAAATTGTTTTTAAAATAACAAAACTTTTAGGTGTAAAAGGAACTTTTTATGAAAACTACGAAATAATTGCGCAGTGAGAGGGGGGAGGGATAGCAAATAACACAACAGACAGGTTTTGGGATAAAAAGGGCTAAAAGGGAAGCTAAGCTAACCTAGTTTAGGCTTATAGTTCAATAAGCAATGAGACAAAGTAAATAAGCTAAAACATACTTATAGCTGAATCTAATGAGCACAAATGACTTAATTTAAGCTCACCAAATATGCTGAATAAGCTCAAAGAAGCTCAGCAGTACTAACTTGGAGTTAGTACTGCTAGGCTTTTTGAAAACTCGATAAGCTCATGAAGAACCAAAAAAGCTAAACACAGATGAACACTTAAACCTAATAAGCTAATGCAGATATAAATAAGCAAAGACTAACAAACAAATAAGCTGGAGACTAAGTGCAAAAAAAAAGTCAGACTATACTACTTAACTAAGGGGAAACTTAAATAACTGTTAAGACCTTAAGAGCAAATAAGCTATGGCTAAACTAAATAAGCATAGTCAGGCAACTAACTTAACCTAATAAGCTAGTGGGCTCAAGAATAAGCTAAGTTAAACAGGCAGAAAAGCAAAATAAAACTAAATAAGCTATGGCCTAAAAGGTAAGCAGACAGCAGTCCTAAGGGCTCACTTTGGGCTTAAATTTTAAGCTGCTAAAGGGCTTCTTAAGGCTTAAGGTTGCCAAGGCTTAAAGCTCAGGTTATGAGCTTCCTAAAAATGCAAAATAAAACTAGGGGTTAAGACTAAAATAAGCTAATAAAAGGCTGAGAAACAAGCAGATTGCACCAGGGGAGGTTTTCTTGGTTTTGGTAGTTTTAAAAGGGGCCTTTTTGAGCTTATAAATAAGCAACCAAATAAGCTCTAAAGTGTATAATAAGCCAAAACAGATTAACATTGGCTTATAAACTACTTATGCAACAAATATCAGACCTTAAAATCTGCTCTAACTTACCTAATGTTAAGATTGAAAAATGCATTTTTGCTTATGAAAAGACTTTTGACAGTTTTAACACTTTTAGACTAGAACAAAGATATACTAAAGGAAGCTAACCTACAGTATTGGGATGTCAATAACAACACAACAGCAAGTTTTAAAAGCTAAAAACAAGACTTGATAAAAAAAACTATGAAATACTGATTTTGACAAATCAGTTATGAACACATATTATAAAAAACTCAAACACAGTCTTAAAGACTTAAGAATTCTGAAAAACATATTGAAAACTATTTGAAAAGACTTGTGAAAGTTGTCAAAATGACCCAATGGCTTTTAAAAACAGTTTTGACCCGTTTTGGCTGTTATGCCAAACACCCCTTAAAGAAAACAGATTTTGCAATTTTTTTTACTAAAACAGATTAAGGCAAGTAATATTCTAAGTTAAAAAAGCATAATAAAGTCAACAATAACATTTGAAAAGTAGAATAAGCAAGAAATAAGCATGGACACAATAGGCAGTTTTAAAAAAGAGAGCTTAAAAGACAGATTTTCATAACATACAAACTTAACTTTTCATTGAAATTTTAAAAGGTTACAAGAATTTTTAAATGTAAAGAACAGAAATTAAAAGACATAAAACTTAATTAAAAACATTAAAAATAAACTTTAAACTACTCATGCATCCTACATACATATAACTTCTGTCTTCTTATCTTTATATAAGCTCTGAGTCTTCAGGACTTGTGTGCTAGTTGTGTTTGTGTTGTGAGAGAAAATCAAAACACCATCCTGACCCTTGAAATTTCTTTGGCCCCAAGCAAACTGATCCAAGCCCTTAATCTTGATCACCCAATGGGCACTTTTAGGATTGCCAACCTGTTTTGGCTGTTTGTATGGTGGGTTAGGGTGGGGTAGTGATGGGTTTTGTCTGGGGTGAAAGTTTGGAGTCTTGTAGCAGGGTTCACGTGGGGGGAGGGATGTATAGGGTTTTGGGTTTTTTAATGGCGGGAAAAAGAAGAAGATGTATAGTGTTTTATATCTATTTAGGGTGCAGGGGAAAACTTTAGGGTGTTGACACCTTTGGCCCTTGAAAGTGTAATAAAGTGTTGCAAAGAAAGTCCTTGTTGGTGTATAATAGGTCCCTGGAGTTAGGTTGTGGTTTGCACCGTTAGTCCCCAAGGACTAACAATGTTAGTCCTTGAAGGACTAACGGTGTAAGAATAAAAGGGTTAAGGGGGGTAACAGTGTTAAAGGGGTTTTATTGTTTGGTCCAGGGGCTTATATTTGGGCCGGCGGGTTTATAAAAAAGGGTAATGGGCTTTTTTAGTTTATAACTTTTAGGCTTTTATTTAAAATAGGTTTAATATATAGGTGGGCTGACCCGGGCCCACTAGGTGGGTACGGGTGGGTCTACTTTTGAAATTTAGGTTTTCGGGTTTGGTTTTCGATGCCTTTTCCAATGCTGTATCTCGGGGTTGACTTTGACTTCGTCTTGACTTCATTAATTGCACAAACGTTGTCGAGTCGATCCGAAAATGTCCGTTTTAGCTCCGTTTTCAACCCTTTTGTACCTTTGGCCTTGGTTTTTTGCGCTCTTTCCAATTCCGTGCTCAGTTTTGTTCGGTTTAGCTTCTTTTTTTTCCTTTAGTGAATATCCGGTACCTGTACAGCACAAACACAAAAATAAGCATATTTATGGCATTTTATGTGTGTTTTTGGTCGTTTAGGGTCGATTCATTAGGTGAAAGGTATGTGTATTTTAACATATACCAGTTTTCTTCTTCTTCACATGGTAAGCGCATGCATGCATTATAATATAACACTAACAACTCCATCTCCTACACCTTTGTTCTTTTCTTTGGTTTCTGTCGCAGCCATAGTGGGTGATAACCACTTGTTGTGGTGGCTGCTTCCCCCTTACCCACACACTCTTAGTTATGTATTTATAGGTCTTTCGCGTAACTTGGTATGGTTCTATTCTCAAAAGGTTAGTTACGGGTTATTTAAGGGTCAGAACTAAGGGCGTTGGGGTAGTGTTTTTCGCAGTCAATGGCTGTAACGGAAACAGTAGCTGCTGCGAAGCCCATGGTTTCACCATGGCAGCAGCCTACTGTGCGTGTCGTACTTGGGTGCAAGCATGTCACGCCCTATGGTGACAAACAGTCACGAGACCAATCCATGAGGCAACGAGCATGACTTGCTCAGGTTTCTTAGGGATGGTGACGCACCATCAGTGGGCAAAAAGGCTCACCATGGTTTGTCTTGATGCTCGCGGTACGCATCAAGGTCACAACTTAATAAGTTTTACAACGGTTAACGAGCAAACCCCATTCTTATCAGCCCCTTGCGAGCCATCCTAGAATATTACATGCGTGTTTTTAAAGTGGTTGCAGGTTCCTTTGATTCGTATAATATGTTGTTTACTAGGGTTACATTACTTCGTTTACTTTATGTATGGTTTGATCACACTCTTTTCAGGTTTGATTTCATGCGAACCTTGCATGGTTTATACCATGCAAGTCGTGTACATGTCGTGAAAAGCCAAGGTTTGCTAAACTACAAGTAATGACATATGAAGGTTAATTTATGAGGACGACTTACCGAGGTTCTAAGCTTGTTGAAAAATGGCGAGAAAGAAAGATGGTGGTAAGATTTGAACTTGGTTGCTACTTCTTCTAAAGCCGACGCCTTCTTCACTCTTGTACTCAACGATACTTGAATTTGAACGTATAGTTTACTTATCGATTTCAGATTTTTGTTGTGGTGGAGTTGTTCATGAATGGTTCCTGATTTATACTCGAAGTTGTTGATTGATTACTGAGTTGCTACATGTGAATGGCCCTATACACATTGTTGTACCAGGGTAATGATTCTAATACTATTAGACATCATTTTCTTTTCATAATATTGTTAAGGCATCTTACTATTAAAGCATCTCTACTATTCTTTCGTGTAATACTATTATAGCATCTTGCTATTTCTTTCTTTTTAATTTGTATCGGATGCATAGGCGTATCATGTGATATAAGTTTTCAAAGTAGAAAATAGGTAGGGTAGAGTATAAGGTTTGGTAATGATGGTGTTTGCTCATTATATATATACACTAGTTGACATATGTATTTATATGCATATATATTTGATATGGGTTTTTGTATATATATATATATAAGTTATTTTATCTTTGTTGAACCCACTTATAGTTATTAATTTGTACGCAGGCGGTTTCATAAGGTGTTACTAGTAAATGGCCTCGTTTCACAAAAAATGAAATGAGGAAATCGTTACGCGTTCTAAAATATTCCTTTAGACACAGAGTAAAAATGGTGATATTCGCGTGCAAATTAAACTTTTTATGACAAAAAAATAATGCGTTGACGATCATAAGATGACTTCTCGTTGAAAATTATCGGTAAACTTGAAATCTCGTTGTACATGACTTTTACTTAACGCAAGGAGAATCTAAATTTTCTTACGGGGTGTCACATCCTCCTCAGGTTATAAGATTTCGCCCACGAAATCAAGACGTTGCAGGAGGTTGTGTATTTGCAAAGGTGTGAGGGTATTTGTTCTTAAGCTGGTTCTTACATATCCCAACTTGAATACCTCGCTATCAGGACGATCCAAGGTAACAAAATGTTTTGAATATATACCCGTTGAAGTAACGACAAGGCCTTAAATTATTTACCTCCTTCCCCTTTGTCTTATAAATACCACCTTACTCTTCTCAAATTTTCAAACTTTAATCCCACTACAAAGATATTTCGAATGGCATACTCGCTTCCCCATACCGATTCTAAAATCGAAGCCTTGGTGCAGAGATTAATTAACGAAGATAAGGGTCGTCGGGATGTGCTTTTGAACTTGGCCTTTCAGTTTGAAGATTCATGCGCCGTCAGGGACGATCTTAGAAAAACTTATGAGAAATGTAATGACATTTCTCAAGAGAGTCGTGCCTTGATTTGCACTCTTTTAAAAGAAAGTTCTAAAAAGGATCGCAAGTTGCATCTTTCCATGTATGGAAAGGCGGCACAACTACAGAAACAAATGGATGCTAAGTCGGCTTGGTTTCAGGAAAAATACTTTGGCCGTACACACGGAGGTATAGGTTTCTCGTCATCACAAACTGATGAAGAAGCCCTAAAAGAAATGTTGGAAGAAGAGGCCATGAACAAAAAGGCACAGGAGGAGAAAATTAGGCAAGAACAAGCTGAGAATGATGCATTCTTTTTAGAATTTGGGGTAGTGAGGTACGACTCAGATTGCGAGTCATTGGATTAATGGTTTAAGGGTTTTTATAACCATGTTGTTGTACTGCTTTGAATAAACATTGTTGCCTATGTACTTGTATTTCTACTTTTGCAAATCAACGGCTATTATGTTAGTTGTCTAGTAAGTTCAAATGAATGTATTTGACTTCTGCAGTATCAAAATGTTTGTTTCGTGACTGTTGCCTTGCCATGATGTATCTTGAATGGGATAATTGAGCGACTATGACTACTGTCTCCACACAGTATTTTAAAGTGTTTGCGTGGTAATTCTGTATTGAATAATTGAGTGAACATGATTGTTGTCCCTCTACAGAATAATAATGTGATTTAGGGATAGTGTTATAAATTTGTAAATTTTCCCCCAAAGTAATTATTTTAATAGTCCAAAACTCTTTTGGTGATTCATTTTTTCCTTTAGGGTTTGAAATAAGATTTAAATATTCATAGGGTGTCGCAGTCTTTTTAAGTCGAAATCTTTGTCTTAAATTCAAATGTTTTACTCGTGGAATGGGTTAAGAAAAGGACAAAGGTGGCAAGTGGGGCTCCAACGGCTAGAATGTGGCGAGCCGTTACCTCCCTTATATGTATATATACACTTTGTCCATTTCTTGCGTTTGTTAAGACGCAAAAATAAGTTTCCTTACTCCAATTTAAAATGTCGTATCTCGTTCCATTGATTGCGATTGTGTTCGTTGTGGTGGTTGGTTGTTATTTGGCGAGTGTTCCACCGGAAAAAGATTACCAGTACCTCGTTGTAATACTAGGGCTTATCGTACCACTCATCATTGTGGCGATTGGCGTGGAAGTTTTCTGGAAGAAGTAGCTTTCGTCCGTAGGTGTGCGTGTTGTATTGCCGTTTAGTTCTTGGGTATTTTAATTAATCTTATGCTGAGTCCTCCAGGAAGAATCATCAAACGTTTCACCTTTATCTTTGCTCCGTTTATGTAGGATTTAATCCTCACGATGTATTTTAATGAATCGCAGTCCTTCATAGTTTCCTTGAGTATTGTCTTTAACGTGATGAATGAGTAAAATGCGTGTTCGTTCAAACTTTTTGTTATTACATCGAATACTATTGAGCATATCTCTGTCGACCTAACTTATACATAGTTGATCAGGCTATGTATACCTTAGGTTTACATTGACATCCCATTTTTCCTTTAGTTATTTGTTTGTGATTGTAAGCGTAGTTGGTATAGAGACTCGTAGTGTGTACAAATTGTCGTATCCCCCAAGTATCCGATGAATGGTGTTATGTTATATGTCAATTGGTTTATTATTTCCTTGCTACTTTCTACCACACCTGTGGTCCTCTGAAAGTTTACGTTTACTTTATGTGTTTATTTCACTAAGTGCATAGCGCTTCATGTGTTGGCGTGTATTATCTATGTGTTCGTAAAATCATTATCTCAGCATAATAATCACTTTTGTTGAAAGTTTAGGGTTTGATTGCAATCACTCTTTCTAGACATAACTTGTCCATCATAATTATTTTAAATCAGTATTCCTCACAACTCCTACCCACTACGCCGCCCCTTTTTCTTATATCTCTCCTATTCCACTGTACTTGTTCCTTATCTCGAATTTTTGTCCATTCCACTATATCAAGTTTTTCATCCTCTTTCCCAAATTGTCGGTTACCGATCCCCATGGAGTTTCCAATCGAGATTTTTACTCCCGTCATGATCATCATTATCACCTCGCTCGTTTTGCTTGTCTACCCGATGTGCTTCTTCTCACGCGGCGATGTATCGGTTGTTTTAGCATTTTATATCTTTGTTGTATTTCCTATATTTTGCATTTTGTTGTATTATGAACGAAAATACTATGGATCTGATTAAATAGGGCTTCGCGTTATGTATTTTATGGTTTAATCTTTCTCGTTATACTCATATGTTGATATGTGCCCTACCTTGCATCTGGGTATGATTCGAAGTTATTACCTGGTAAGTCTTTAGATGTGTTTAGTATTTCCATTTTCATTGGAAGAGCGTTTATTGGTTGTAAATGAGAAGGATTTTGGACTGACAAAATGTCGAATAGTGGAAGAAAGGAAATTGATTTTTTTGTAGGAATTACTGTTTCTTGTTCGAAGTACGATGTGTGGCCCTTTTGAAATGATCCTTCAGGTTTCATAGGGTTCATCGGAAATAGCTTCCCTATTTCCGTTTTCCGGGCACATGATTGTATTCTTCATTTGTTGGGCAATGAGCATACTTGTTTTGCACTGAGCGGGATTTCGATAGTGTTATTTCCTTGACACATTACGATGCTTGTCATTTGATTCCAAAAATTATCAATTATATGGTTTCCCTTATACTGGGTAAATGTACTCAGAAACTTTTTAGGGCAGAATTGTTATTTCATTTATTATTTCATGAAAGCAAAGTACAAGTCTTATAATGTCCTTACAAGTGTGATCATTGTTATAGGATGTCTGGCTGGTCTTGCTTTACATGGCCTAGCGCGAGCTAGAATTTTATGAATCTTGTCATGATCCCCCAGCACGCTAGCTTCTGGTTCTGCTACCCTTATCTGCAATATTGCGATCTCGCTCTCAGCAGCTGCGAGGGAATCCTGCAACTCGAAGATCAGGAGTTCTTTGTCTTCGGTGTCAGCATGAAGAGTGTCAACTTCTACTTCCAGGTCCTCTAGTCTGGCTGTCACATCTTCTGGGTTGAGTTCTGATGTCTCAGATGCTGGTTTACCATCAGAGTAAGTAATGGCATCTGGGAAGAATGGCGATGATGGTGATCTGCTTCTCTTTTGAGATGGCCCAGGCACTTGTGATATTAATGCAGGAGCACTGGGTTTATTCATTTCTTTGGGATGTAAGTGTTCACGCCCCGTAGCGGGTGTCAAGGTGAAAACCATAGCTCAGGTAATTGGTGATTGCTATGAGGTTGCGAGTAATTCTACTTGGAATGGAATGGTCACGTGGGCTTCCTGTTCGGGGGTGTTGTCAGGTACGTGGTTTTTTTTTTTTTTTACAGGGAAAGTGATTAAAGAACATTTCTCGATAGCCTTGCATACGACAAACGTAGGGTTTCTTTTCTGATATTCCATATTTAGGTAAGATTTACTTTTAAATGGGAGTGGCCATCTATTTTTTTTAGATAAGGTGTATTGCACGCTTTGAATGGTTAGGCATACTATGTCTCGAGGATATGTCTAGGAGTGTTGGATTTAAGCATTGGTATGTTTCTTGTTCGTTTGGAAATTCATTCGCAATTATTAGTGGTATCCTTATGTTAAGACCTAAGCCGGTGACCAGATAGTGTGGTAGGCTTCCGGACAATAGGTGTATATCCGTAGAGTTCATATCATTCTCGGCTTAGGGGCTGGTGTAAACCTTTATGTCTTAAATTTCTTTCCGTAGTTTTGTGACTGCTAATCGCGACTATTACTTTTACCGGCGTGTTTTCTCATTATGAGATTGTTGTTCACGTTTCCCGATGATGTGACATTCATCAATTATTGGTGCATTCAAACGGCACATGCTTTTTGGTAGGTTTTTATATACTTTGAAATACTTTTAAGAGTATACCGACATAGTGGATAGTAGTATAGGTATTTTACAACAGTTGCTATGAAGAGTCCTTGTGAAGTAACGAGTGGATGATTAGCAAGGTGTCCGAAGTGTTTATGTAGGTAACCCCCATAAAATGATATAGTAAGGATGTAATCACCGACACAGTTCATAATGTTGTGTATGTGACTTTTCGTAGTGTGATGTTGGTTATAGGGTTATTTATTTGGTGATAGTCATAGTAGTTTTATTTGCACTAGGATGATACAAATACGTACTCCATATGATACGTTGTTCCAAGATGGTAAATGATAATGTGTAGTCATGTTTCCCATGACAGGCAAGTGGTAATTTTTATGATATTATGCCAAGCAGCTGTTAACGTAGGAAGTAAATAGTAATAGATAGTGCGTATGTTATTCCGATATGTCCTTAAGAGCTAGTTATAGTCTAGAGTTACTAATGCAACCTAGTTCTCATACCAACGGAGCTCTGATACCAATCTATCACACCCCCAAATTCACTGCAGCGAAAGACTGGATTTGGGATTGTGACTTCATGGCGTGAAGAGGACTTGATACGAGAGATAGACCTCTACATGCCAATATACCAATGCAGACTCCATATATTCCGTAATATAGAACACCTGAGAAAAACATTGCTAAAGTGTCAACATAAAGTTGGTGAGTTCATAGGTTTCGTTGTTTGATAATAATGATGAACCACAAGATTTATAACCATAGCATGAAATATAGCAATCCTATATATCACAATGAAAAGTATTTACTATTGTCTAAGCTCATGACACTGAAGCGTTAACATATATCATCATAGGTAAGCCCGTGCAGATGTTCAACCCGCAACATCCGTATATGACTCAAATGAAACTGTGTTTGCTTGACTAATGTCAGTCCAAGACAAACAGGGATTGTCAATCCCGATAGATCTATCCATAACATTCGCGCTCCCTCAACCGGTCATCCGGTCAAGAAATTGACAGCTCATGATAAATTGGGCAATATAGCAAGTTGGGTTGAATAGTGACTTAGACCCAAATAGTAAATCAGTAAATGTACTTGTGTTCAACTGTTAAAAATTAAGCAATGTTCTCACCCCAAAAGATGATTTAAAAATAGTAAACAGTAGGGGCTATGAAACTAACCTGTCGGTTAATCGATGGTTATGATGAGTGGATTACGGGCAACGCTCAAATAGCGGACTCAATACAAACACCTAGTAATTATAACAGTTTCTGAGTTTACATTCTAAAATTTAATGTACGAAGTAAATTATGCAAATGGTCAGAAGGCATGGTCGTTTATGGGTTAACGTTTTATGTTTTCAAAGTGTTGATTAAAACTCGTTGGCTCCAGGGATGACTTACGACCTTTCAATTATAAGCCTATATGCCAAAATTTTACGTTGCAACTTATATTTAGCTGTCCTTGGGATCTTGTCTATTCCATGGTCGTTTTAGTAACTTTGTAACCTCGCCAATTCTTATATTTCTCGGGTCGTTCTTGTTGGTTAATTGATTTATACACATAATTCATTTATACTTTAAATTTAGAATATCAAGTTTTAGTTTCTCTACTTTCTGCACTTGGTAAATTTCGCAACTAACCCCTTTAGTTTCCATATTATCTCGCGTAATCCCCTAATTCATTAAAATAGTATTCATCACGCTTTAATTCCAACACTTTTCATTTTATAATATTCACATTTTAAACCCGAATAAACTTCTGAATACTTTTAGTGTCAAGGTTCACATAAACCGCGTTAAATTTAATTGCGTCATTATTATTACTTGTTCATCGTAAATCATTTAAAAATTTTATAACCTTTCAAGTTACTCTTGTTTCGTTACCAAGTTTACCAGTTCATTGAGTTCCGACATAGGATGACTAAAAATTGAAAACACGTATGTCCCAATATCCTTTATGTCTAGGATTTATAAAATGAATTACATGCAAGTTGTAGAAGAACATTACACGCATTATTTTTGAAAAATATAAAACCCACATGGCCAACCCCATGTTCCCTTTTTTTTGCTGTTGTTTATCTGACACAACAACAATGAGTCTTTAGCTCATTGATTTCGTTCCCTTTTCCTTGTTATCAAGACTCAAATGTATATATGATATGTTACTTGTTACTTTCTTTCTTTTTCCCTTTTCTGATTCTGACGCACACAAACAGAAGTTTGACAACCACATTTGTGGTGTCATTTGCTCCCACTCACGCACCCCTGCTTATTTATATAAATATGTTTTCCTCTTCACTTAGTTTAACCTTCCATTATACTCGCATGGTTATTCTTCTCCTTCTCTTTTTTTGGTTTGAGTCGTGGCCCAACAGATGTAGTATGCATGCTTTGGTTTTTATATATACAAATTTGGAATGTGTTGTTTCCTGACACAACAGTGAGTTTCCAATCTCACTGTTTCTGGTTCCTTATTTCTACAGTAACCCGAGTGTATTAATTTTCTTTCTATTTTCGCATGTTTCCATCTTGGTTAACTAGTATGGTGGTTTTGTTTTGAAATAACACGCATAGTATGTTCCTTCTCGCAGCGCAAATGGCGCACCCTTAAAGGTTACTAGCTGAGTTTCTTCGTTAATTCGCATGGTTCCATTCTTAAAATGTTAGTCACGAGATGAGTGAAGGTCGAAACTAAGGTCGTGGTGGTGTCCTTCGCACCCTTTTGGCTGCAACAGTGATGGCAGCCGCTGCGAAGCCCATGGTTTCAACCATGGCAGCAGCCCACCATAGTTACAACCAACGAGTAGCAGTAGCTGGGCGACGAGCACAATGTGCTCGTTTTTACTAGCATCATGTAACGTATCACCAACGAGCAGAAGGCTCGCTGTGGTCCATCGTATACTAGCTAGTTATGCCGGGATTCGAGTCGAGGTCGGCTAGTTAAATGTAAATTACATGTGGCCCATTATTCCTTCGTCACTATTGCCATTGGTTATGTACATGGTTTAAAGTTTTCTTAGGAATTCTTGGTCCGTTATTCGTTTCCATGAACGACGTGGGTTACGTAAAATTTTCCATATATTGACATTTCATGCATGTTGCGTTGTAGGGCTTAGCTCACGTATGAACATGGTGACCACGCATGGGTTGCACCATGCGTGTTGTGCACTTTGCCACACGCACCCAAGTCGAGGTTTGATAAACTACGGGTGATAACATATAAAGGTTAACTTGTGAGGACTACTTACCGAGGTCCTAAGCTTGATGCAAGATGGCGAGGAAGAAAAGATAGAGATACGGTTTGGGCTTGGTTGCTATCTCTTCTAACGTCTACACCCACTTAGCTCTTGTACTCAACAAACTTGATCTTAAACGTATAGTTTTATCAGTGTTTTCAGATTTTTGTTGTGATGTATTTGCTTCATGAATGGTTCATGATTTATATCCGAAGTCTTTGGTTGATCACAGATAAGTTACATGTGAATGGTCCCATGTTACTATTGAATCATAGTGGCTTTCTCTAATACTGTTAGTCATCATATCTCTTCTCTAATACTGTTAGGACATCTTACTATTTAGGCATCTCTACTATTCTTGCATTTAAATTTTGAATTTGAATCAGGTGTATGATACGTAACATGCAATTGTAAAGAATCTTTCAAATGATGAAAGTAGTAGGGTAATGTTGTAAGTTTTGTGATGATAATGTTTTATCATTATTGTATTTTGTTTTCCATACATTTTCTATGTATAGATAAGATATTTGTATAGTTTATTTTTATCTGTCCTGTTGAATTAATATTATGATGTCATATTCATTAAGGATATGTAGGCGGTTTTTATAAAGTGCTACAAGTAAATGCTCTCGTTTCACAAAGGTGAATTAAATATGATTTTTTTTATCGTTACTCGTTTTGAAATACCCTTTTAGTCATAGAGTAAAAATGGTGATATTCTCGTGCAAATTAAACTTTTTATGACAAAAATAATGCGTTAACCCGTCCATAAGTGACTTTCGTTTGAAAGTTATTGGTAAACTTG
Source organism: Tanacetum coccineum (assembly GCA_026074375.1). Classification (NCBI taxonomy): domain Eukaryota; kingdom Viridiplantae; phylum Streptophyta; class Magnoliopsida; order Asterales; family Asteraceae; genus Tanacetum; species Tanacetum coccineum. The sequence continues at coordinate 57,145 of BQNB010013479.1, read as the reverse complement.
CAAACTTGCATTACATGACTTTAATTAACGCTTTGAGAAATCATAATTTTATACGGCAGGTGTCACATCTCCACAGGTTTTAGAAGATTTTGCCCGAATCAAGACGTTGTAGGAGATTGTGGATTTGCGAAGGTGTGAGGGTAATTTTTCTTAAGCTGGTTCTTTACACATCCCTAATGAACGTGTCGTTATTGGGATGAGCCCTCACGACAAAACATTGGGAATGTATCCGTTGAAGTAAAGACAAAATCTTCAATTATTTCCCTTTTCCCCTTTTTGTCTTATAAATACCACCTCATTCCTCTCAAATTTTCAAACTTAAATCCTACTACAAAGATACTTCAATGGCCTGTTCGCTTCCTCATACTGATTCCGAAATCGAAGCCTTGGTGCAAAGGTTAATTAATGAAGATAAGGGTCGTCAGGATGTGCTTTTGAATTTGGCTTTTCAGTTTGAAGATTCATGTGCTGTCAGGGACGATCTTAGAAAAACTAGAGAAATGCTTGGATACATCTCAAGAGGAGTCTTTATTTGATTTGCACTTTTTTTAAAAGAAAGTTTTTCTGAATAAGGTATCGAAGTTGCATCTTTCTATGTATGGAAAGGCGGCACAACTACAGAAACAAATGGATGCTAAGTCGGCTTGGTTCCAAGAAAAATACTCCGGCCGTACACATGGATGGGCGGTTATAAGGTTGCTGTCGTCACAAGTCTGATTCACTCATACCGAGAAAGAGTACATCAAATCGTATGGATGAAGAAGCTCTAAGAAATGTTGGAGAGAGGCCATGATCGAAAAGGCACTCAAGAGGAGGAAATTTGCAAGAACAAGCTGAGAATGATGCATTCTTTTTAGAATTTGGGGCAGTTGAGGTGAGGTACGAATCAGATTGCGATTGCTAACGGATATTATGGTCTTAGGATGTTGTATACACGTCGTTGTACTACTTTGGAGTAAACATTGTTGTCTTTAATATGTTCTTGATATTCCTCTTTCACTAATCAAGTCTATTCATGTTAGTTGTTAGTAAGTTTTAAATGAATGTATTTGATTTTGAAGTATCGAATTGTTTGTTTCGTGATGTTGATTTGCCATGATGTATCTTGAATGGGATAATTAAGCGACTATGACTACTGTCTCCACACAGTATTTTAAAGTGTTTGCTGTGGTAACTCTGTATTGAATTTAATTGTGTGAACATGATTGTTGTTCCCTCTACAGAATAATATGTGATTTAGGGGATAGTGTTTATAAATTTGTAAATTTTCCCCCAATGTATTATTTTAACAGTCTGAAACTCTTTTTGGTGATTGATTTTTCCTTTAGGGTTTGTAATAAGATTTAAATTTTCATAGGGTGTCGCAGTCCTTTTAAGTCGAAATCTTTGTCTTGAATTCAAATGTTTTACTCGTGGCATGGGTTAAGAAAAGGACAAAGGTGGCAAGTGGGGCTCCAACGGCTAGAATGTGGTGAGCCGTTACCTCCCTTATATGTATATATACACTTTGTCCATTTTTTGCGTTTGTTAAGACGCAAAAAAATAAGTTTCCTTACTCTAATTTAAAATGTCGTATCTCGTTCCATTGATTGCGATTGTGTTCGTTGTGGTGGTTGGTTGTTATTTGGCGAGTGTTCCACAGGAAGAAGATTACCAGTACCTCGTTGTAATACTAGGGCTTATCGTACCACTCATTATTGTGGCGATTGGCGTGGAAGTTTTTTGGAAGAAGTAGCTTTCGTCCGTAGGTGTGCGTGTTGTATTGCCGTTTAGTTCTTGGGTATTTTAATTAATCTTATGCCAGGAAGAATCATCAAATGTTTCACCTTTATCTTTGCTCCGTTTATGTAGGATTTAATCCTCACGATGTATTTTAATGAATCGCAGTCCTTCATAGTTTCCTTGAGTATTGTCTTTAATGTGATGAATGAGTAAAATGCGTGTTCGTTCAAACTTTTTGTTATTACATCGAATACTATTGAGCATATCTCTGTCGACCTAACTTATACATAGTTGATCAGGCTATGTATACCTTAGGTTTACATTGACATCCCATTTTCCTTTAGTTATTTGTTTATGATTGTAAGCGTAGTTGGTACAGAGACTCGTAGTATATATAAATCGTCGTGTCTCCCAAACACCTGATGAAGGATGTTACGTCATATGTTGATTTGTGATTTATTATTTCCTTGCTACTTTCTGCCACTCATACTTGTGGTTCTCTGAAGGTTTATGTTCACCTTATGTGTTTATCTTACTAAGTGCATATCGCTTCACATGTTGGCGTGTATTATCCCAGCATATAAGTTATTTTGAATAATCACTTTTGTTAAAAGTTTAGGGTTTGGTTGCAATCAGTCTCGCTAAACATAACTTGTCCATCATAAATGTTTTAAATCAGTACTCCTCATAACTCCTGCCCACTACGCCGCCCTTTTTCTTATCTCTCTCAACTTTCACTTTACTTACCTCTTATCCCGAATTATCGTGACTCCACCATATTAAGTTTTTCTCCTTCTTCCTCAAAACTGTCGGTTACCACTCCCCATGGAGTTTCATGATCATAATCATCACATCGCTCATTTCGTTGATGTACCCGATGTGTTTCTTTTCACGCGGTGATGTATCTGTCGTTTTAGCATTTTACATTTTTGTTGTATTCCCTATATTTTGCATTTTGTTGTATTACGAACAAAAATATTATGGATCTGATTGAATAAGGCTTCGCATTGAGTATTTTATTGTTTCATCTTCTTTGTCATAATCATATATTGGTATGTGCCCCACCTCGTATCTTGGCATGATTTAAATTCATTACCTCAAAATCTTTCAGATGTATTTAGTATTTTATTGAGAAGGCGTTTATTGATTTGTAAATGAGAAGGGTTTTTGGAAAAGTGTTGAATAGTGGAAGAAAGAAATTGATTTTTGTAGGGATTATTGTCTTGTCTGAAGTACGACATGTGGCATGTTTTAAATGACCCTTCAAGTTTCATAGGGTTTGTCGGAAACAGCTTCCCTATTTTCGTTTTTCCAGGTACATGATTTTATTCTTCGTTTGTTGAGCATACTTGTTTTGCACTGAGTTGAATTTTGATAGTGTTAGTTCATTGGTGCGTTACGATGCTTGTCATTTGATTCTAAAAATTATCAAACACATGGTTCCTCCTATACAGGGTAAATGTACTCAGAAACTTTTTAGGGCAAAATTATTATTTCATGAAAGCAAAGTACAAGTCTTTATTAGTTTCTCTGCCTAGATGTTTCCTTGCAAGTTAGGGTACATTGTTACAGCGAGTCTGGCTATCTTGCTCATAGGTTTAGGTGGGCTAGAATCTTCTGGATTTGTTCATGATCCTCAATACGTTTGCTCTCGGTATCTGCTACCCTTATCTGCAATATTGCGATCTCGCTCTCGGCAGCTGCGAGGGAATCCTGCAATTCAGAGATCAGGAGCTCTTTGTCTTCAGTGTCTGCATGAAGAGTGTCAATCTCTACTTCCAGGTCCTCTAGTCTGGCCGTCACATCTTCTGGGTTGAGTTCTGATGCATCGGATGCTGGTTTACCGTCAGAGTAAGTAATGGCATCTGGGAAGAATGGCGATGATGGTGATCTGCTTCTCTTTCGAGATGGCCCAGGCACTTGTGATATTAGTGCAGGAGCACTGGGTTTATTCATTTCTTGGGAGTATTCACGCCCTGTAGCAGGGGTCAAGGTTAGCCCTAGCTCAGGTAATTGGGTTGCCTGGGAGGTTGGCGAGTCAATTCTTCTTGGAATGGAATGTCCCGTGGCGGCTTCCTGTTCCGGGGAGTTGTCTGGTACGTTGCTGGAAAGTGATTGAGACATTTCTCGAATACGCCCTGCATACGACAAAGTAGGGTTTCTTCTTCTTATATTCCATATTTGGGTAAAGATTTACTTATGGGTGCCATCTATTTTTAAGATAAGGTGTATTGCACGCTTTGAATGGTTAGGCATACTATGTCTCGAGGATATGTCTAGGAGTGTTGGATTTAAGCATTGGTATGTTTCTTGTTCGTTTGGAAATTCATTCGCAATTATTAGTGGTATTGTAAAACCTAAAATCTCAACAAGTGTAAAATTACCAAAATACCCCTAATTCAAGAAAATCCATAAAAGCTTAAATAATATTATTCTCGACTCAGGGCTGGTGTAAACTTATGTCTTCCCATAGTTTGTGACTGCTAATTACGACTGTTGTCTCTTACTTTTACCGAGCGTGTTTGTAATTTATTCTCATTATGAGTTTGTTGTTCATGTTTCTGATGATGTGACATTCGCTAATTATTGGTGTATTCGTGCTTTTTGGTAGGTTTTTGTATACTTTGAAATACTTTCAAGGGTATGCCGACATAGTGGATAGTAGTATAGGTATTTTACAACAGTTGTATAAGGAGTCCTTGTGTAGTGAAAGGAACAAGTGCGTGTGATTACAAGTATCATGAAGTGTTTATGTATGTGACCCCTCAAAATAATGAGATAGTAGAAAAGTAATTACTAAAAAATTCCATATTAGTACGTAAGTGGTTCTTCTAGTGTGATATTGGTTATAGGGGTTAATTGAGAGTCATGGCTGTTTCTTGCAACTAGAAATGGACCAATTGCAAATCCCTAGTATACTTTCCCCAAGATGGTATATGAAATGTGTAGTTTAAATGAAACATGTCTTCCATGACAGACAAGTGGTAGTTTAGTTATTGTATGATCTCGTGCCAAGCAGTCGTTAAATTAGGAAGTAGATAGTAATAGATAGTGTGTATGCTATTTTGATATGTCCTTAAGAGCTAGTTATAGTCTAGACTTACTAATGCAACCTAGTTCTCTATAACCAAGAGCTCTGATACCAATCTATCACACCCCCAAATTCACTGCAGCGAAAGACTGGATTTGGGATTGTGACTTCATGGCATGAAGAGGACTTAATACGAGAGATAGACCTCTACATGCCAATATACCAATGCAGACTCCTTATTTTCCATAAGATAGAACACCTGAGAAAACATTGCTAAAGTGTCAACATAAAGTTGGTGAGTTCATAGGTTTTGTTGTTTGATAATAGTGATGAACACATAGATTTATAAACCCTTAGTTGAAAATTGGTAATTCCTTATATATATCACAATGAAAAGTATTTATTATTGTCTAAGTTCATGATACCGAAGTGTTAACATGTATTATCATAAACAAGCCCGTGCAGATGTTCAACCCGCATATCGTAATCTGACTCAAATGAAACTTGTTGCTTGGACTATTGTCAGTTCCCAAGACAAATAGGATGTACTACACCGATGATCTATCCATAACATTCGCGCTTACAAGTAATTAACGGTTCATGTTAAATTGGGCAATATAGCAAGTTGGAGTTTTGAGTAGGGACTTAGGACCAATAGTAAATCAGTAATTGTTACTTTGGGTTTAATCTGTTAAAATAGCAATGTTCTAACCACAAAAGATGATTTAAAAAAAGTAACGTAGGGGCTTTGTAAACTCACCTTGTCGGTTAATCGTCGAAGATTGGAAACGGATTAAGGCACGTCAAATAGCGACTCAATCAAACACCTAAGTAATTATAACAATTACTGAGTTTACAATCTAAGATTAATGTATGCAGTAAATTATGCAATTGGTCAAAAGGTATGGTCGTTTAGGAGTTATTAGTTTTACATTTTCAAAGTGTTGATTAAACCGATGGCTCTAGGGATGGCTTTAAAACTACTAGTACTTATATAAAGTATTTATATCTTTAGTGTCGCATTTTATATTCACCCGTCCATGTGATTATGTATCTAAAGAAAATTAAACATTATTTGTACATTATCTAAGTACTTATATTTTCTCATCGCTTTATTTTATTTATAAGTTGACTGATTATGTTAATTATCATTATTTTATATTAACACGGTGCGCTCAACTCGTTAAAGTTTATTCTTTAATCCCTCGACTTTACCACTAATAACACATTATTTTATATGCAATTTTTTATATTTTTTATTTTATAATCTTTTCATGTTTTAATACGTATTAGACTTAAATTTCATTTAGAGTTAAATTGGTTTTTATAACCCGTGTTAAATTTATTTACTCTTTTTAAACTTTGGGTTCGCTGACACCCACTTCTAAATCAAAGAAAAATAAAACAAAGAAAACGTTAATTAAATTTTCTGATCATCGAAATAATCTTTTAGCTCGTTAAATAATTTGCCCAACTCATTCGGATCTGGCTAACTGAGACTCGACCCATATATATGTTCCCATACCTCTTTTAAGTTTAAAGTGTATTACATTTGCAAGTTGTTAAAATATCATATGCCTATTTCTACTTATATAATTACCCACATGGTATTTTCCTCTATCTTTCTTTTCTAAATTGTGTCGTTCGAAGTAGGGGTACCACTGTTGGGTGTATCTTCTATCACCTCTCTTATATTACACATCACATTGCACCTTCCGCCTCTTTTCTCTCTTTTCATTGTGCGAAACAACATGAGTTCGTATACTACTGTTTCGGCTCTTCTTGCTTTCCAACCAACGGCACAACATATATACATTACACAGTTTCTTATTTGCTTTACATATGTTTTGACGCCGTGCTGTGTAGTATAGGAAACTGATTTGAGTACAAGGTGAATCCTTGTTTCTTACAAAATGTGCAGCTGCATAGCAAGTAACAACTTGCCATGGCTCGCTTGCGTGTTCGCGATACAAGTCGGTATTGGCTAAGTGTGGAGGCTTGGTACGCAACAACAAGCAAGGTTTGCTCGTCCTTAATGGCGTTTGTGACGCACCCTTAGTGAGCAAAGGGTTGTCGTGGGTTGTTTTGGGTTTCTTGGTCACGCCCCTCGTATGCGTTGAGGTCACCATACAAGGGTTTCTACAACATGTTCTGTTCATTTCCAGTGTAATGCTTATTCCCTGCGTACCCAATATCTCAAGCCTTCTTTATGAGTTTTAAGGTCAATGGAGTTTCGTTATTGTTTCTACATATGGTATGATACCTATAAATTTTACTACACGTTGTTATGCTATGTATGACCCAACTCAAACCCTTGCATGCATGCTTAGGGTTTTTTTTACAAAATCCATTGGTTCGTTTCTTGCTTATACGTGTGATACGTTGTTCGTAAAAATTTATTATATATCGTTATTCTATGCATGATACGACCAAATTATTTGCATGCGTGCATGTATATCAACCATGCATGGGTCGTGGGTTGTGAAAAAGTCTTTTAAAGTCGAGGCTTTTGTTCAGTTTTAGTCAAGACTAGCCGTACTTTGGTTTTGGTCGCGTGTTAGTCTACAAAGGTAATGACATAGCATGATGAATGCTAAGTTACAAAAAAAAGGGACAACTGGAACTTACGAATTTACCAAGATTGATTAATGGTTGAGAGTGACGACCGACGAGAAGCTTTGGATCTAATCCCTTTGTTATTCACTTCTTCAACCCGACGTTTACTAGCTCTCGAAAGCTTACTCCTACTGACTTGTGAAATCTTTGTTTTCAAATTTTAATGTGATGGAATAGCTCGTGCATGGTACCTATTTGTACTACAAAGTGACTATTGTTTCTCTGAAACCATACATGTGAATGTGAATGATATAATTCACATATACTATTGATGTATATGATACTGTTGGTCTTATTTTCTTTTATATATGTGTAGAATAATTCACTATGCCTTTCATTTCATGTTTGTAGGTCCTTATCAACAGGATTCTCTAAATGTGCCTTAAACGACTTTTAGTTATCTGAATAAATACAAAAAAACATGAGAGACATTACCGAGAATAAAATTATTGAAGCGGAATAATCAATATCTATACCAAGATGACACAAGAACAAAAAGTAACTTGCTATTACTATTACTATTTGATTGTGGGTCGATCTATCAATCACATATGTATATTTAAATACTAGTCTACGTTCCTTTTATAAGATTATGGAACTAAAGCGGTTAGAGGTTAATACTTTTCTCTTCCTAGAATACGTAAGAGATAACTATTACGATTTTTTACAACCAGACTTAACTATTTGAATTATCAGTATTAAACTTTAATACTGTCCAGACATAAGTTAAAGCTGGCAGACGTAACTTGCTATTCAGACCTTAACTTTATTCTACTAACTGTAATAATCTATCCTTATCAGTACTAATCTATAACTAATGACCTAAACTTTAATAATAACAGGTTTAAGTCGTTTACAATATTTTCCTATACAATCATCCCCTAACTTGATCTTATGCATGACTTCAGTTCTTCAGAAGATTCTTGTCTTTAAATACTTTAAGGTTCATTTTGGGATTTTAGAGGATTGTCTTTATACTTCGGTCTTCCAAAATATTAAGTCTTTACTGTCTTCAATCTTGACAGAAACTAGTCTTTAAATATTTGTATTCAGCAACATTGTACAATGTTGTACATAAAACATTAAAGTTTCAGTCTATTTCATCACTTCCAGGTGTGTTAACTCCTGGGAGGGTGAATCATCTGAATATGTATATGGATTTGTGGTCTCTTTACAGTTTGCCCTTAACTCTGGAGTAGTCGTTCTTTGGCCACCAGATAGGTGTATGTCCTTGGTCAACTAAATCATTTCAACGCTCAGTACTTGAACTTTGGTCGAGTTGAAATACCATATGATTTTTGGCAAACATATACAGCCATCAACGGATTTGATATATGCCTTTACCTGTAGCGTTGCCAGGGCTAGTCATGCGTTAGTATTATAAATACTATGGTGCTAGAAGAAATACATTTTTGGTAATTTGTCATCCATTAGAACGGATTTGTTAGGTCTTTACCAAGCAGCAGTTTTGCATCTTGGATAGTTTGTTCTTATGTCTGTTAAACAATGGAGTAAAGACCATTTGTTGTGTGGTGGTTAGCAACACTCAAACCTTTCTTCCATATTCATGAGTAGATGTGAAGTGTCATCATCATTTGAATCTTCAAATTCTTCCAATTGTTGTGTCTCACAAATTGATAGCTCTCAAAGCCATAGAGCTTTTTATTCAGTTTCTAGCTTCAATTCCAGCATTTGTGAAAGTTACTTACTTTGTCAGAGGATATTTGACTTTCCACAAAGCATATGAAAAAAACAAGACAGTCCTTGTCAATGATAGTAAGTACTTGAGGAACTTGTAGTTTCCAGTGATAAGCTTCCAGTCTTGTGTGTATCCAAAAAGTCTGCCTTATCACCCTTGATTAAACATAATCAGTCAGATCTCACCAAATAGATCCTGTCGATTCCTGCAGAAGTCTATTTTCTATTCTTTCCATGGACTTATATATAAATACTTTCAATTCTTCTTGTCCAAATCGATAAAACTTCCATTAAGGTGCGATAAGAATCTCATGATGACCATTATCTCCTTGATACCTTATTCAGATATATATCTTCATCAGGTTTGGTTTGATCATGTTGTGGTTTAGTGGTAAGGAAAAATGATTGCCATTCATAATGGGTATGTATGATCAAGGACTCTCAAATCATTCACTTGTCCTCATCAGGTGATATACTGCAAGCATATCTTCAATCATCATCTTCTCTTTGAGATGGAGCCATGCCTTTCTCCTTTTTGCTTTAAACTTCTCCTTGTGCCTAACTTCCTTTTCTTTGTCTTCTTTCCTCTGAGCTTCCTTATTGACAGATTCATCTTCTTTTCTTCTCTTTATCATCATCTTTCTCATTCATCTTTTTGATTGCTCTCTCATCTTCTTAGTTCCAAATCGCCACAAAAGTCTGATCTTTGCTTCTTGTATCTCTCATTACAGTACTGAATCTCCTCAATGATTAGATTTTAACTCAGGCATGCTTTTGTTTGCGACATGTTTAAGATTATGTGATCATCTGTATTTCTAAAGGCTGGAGATATTTGTTGGTGGGCTTGTTTCTGATAATAGCACTCTTGTTCTGCAAGAAGGAAACTTCCCTTTTGGGCTGCAATTGTGTCATGTAAGAACTTTGATCTTTCCTCAATAGTGTATTGCTCCCTTGCTCTTTGTAGAATCTTTTCTGCAAGCAATTGATCTGCATTTAATCTTGCTTGAATGTAGTCCAAATTCAGTTGCAGTGCTTCTTTTGCTAGCTTCTCATCTTGCTTACCAATTTCTAGACAGAAGTGCAATCAAGATCAATTTGTCTGTGTGTTTCAGCATCCATTTGAGCTAGCATCTTTTAGTTCCTCTAGATCTGCTAACTCTTTGAAGCTCTTTTTGATGTTTTGATGTTTTGAACTTCAGCTTGAAGGTTCCTCTTCAGTCATTGGCTCCTTTCCTTTTCTCCTTTGAACCCTTTCTGCCTCGCCAGTATTAACTTCAGCAGCATTAACTTCACCAGTATTAACTTGAGCAGCATTAACTTCACCAGTATTAACTTGAGCTGAAGGGGTGTTCTATCAAAGATTAAGTTCAGCTGTATTAACTTGAGCAGTACTTACTTGAGCTGATAGGTTCTTCAAAATGAGAATTTTAGTAGGAGTTTTTGTGTCTTTGATTATCTCTTTGTAAATATTGCTACCAAGAGGTGCTTGTGATCCTTAAACTTCGAAGTAACAATTGTTTAGATATGTGCAGCCTCTAGGTGGAAGGATGATTGTTCTCTTGGGTCCCTGAACCTTGCTCTTTTCAGGAGTAACAATGTATCTCCTTGAATCTGATTTCAAAGGAACTTTCTTGATCCTGGACCCTTGCATCCTTAGCTTCTTTACTTTCTTTTCTTCCTCAACTGTCTTTCAGCTTTTTAACCTTTCATTTAGCTGAAGAATTTCTGTTCCAAGTGCATGCTGAGTTTCAAGCAGTTCCTTTTCCAAAGATTTTACGCTTGACTCAGCTAGGTACAATATCCCATTAGGTTCCTAAGTTGTCACTTTCTTCACTAGAGCTAAATGCTTGAAAACTCGGTTCATTGTGAAGGTGTGGAGACATATGATACGAAGTTTTCAAATGATGGACCTTTCTGTATCACTGTATGAAGGTGATGGTATTTGAGGAGTTGGTGGAAGAGTTGGTTTGAACTTGAATGTCAGGAATGGTAGAGGACTGGTTGGAGGTGTGTGTTTGTACAGGTTGAGTTGGAGGTGTTTTAGTGTTGGTTGTACTCTTGTGATTGAGGAGGGGTTGTTCAGAGTGAAGTTACAGTGGGAGGTGGTTTTGTGTTATTTGTTACTTGAGATGATGAGGTAGCTGGTAAGACTGAGAATGGTGTTGGATCAGGCACTGATTGAATGGTTGACCTGCATCAATGGTTAGATTAAACAGGCAACAATGTTATGTATCCCTTGAAAAACTCTTTTCATTGTCCAAATCTTTTTGGGTTAATGATACGGGACAAAAGGTTTTTGTTTTCAGTTTTGAACATTCAAATCTTTTGATGAAAATGGGGGTACATTTTAAATCATTGATTTGCTTTTTTCAAATTTGAGATCTTCCATTCAATGATAAGTTTTGAAAAGTTAAAAGTCCTTTCCAGTGAAAGACGTCAAAGGCAATGGACGAGGTTGTCTACCAAAACTGTTCCATCCTCTCATTTTGGAGCTTTGACAGTAAGAATGTGATGGATTAAGAATCTCCATTGGGCAAGGTGTAAAGTACTTTCCAAATGTAAAAAGTTCTGTCATTTACCATACCCTAATTTTGCAATCTTAAAGATCTCTTCTTTTTGCAACATGTGAATCCTGAAGAATCTGCTTTTTGGAGCTTTGCCCTCCTAACAGACTCTTCATGTATTTGTTTTGTTTTTTTTTTTTTTCAATGGTATTTATTGTTGCATTAAGTTGTTGAGTCCCTTCTTGAAGTGGTTCTAGCGTTGCAGTTGCCAAAAACTGCTTGTAAGGGAATCGTAGATAGGTGGATTGTGATTGAGTGATACCTCAAATTTTATCTTCTGAGGAAATCACTATTCTGTGTACCCTAGTACTCTAAGTGGGTTTGAGTAAGAAATACACACTTGGTTGTGCTTATCGTTAATACTGGAGTTGCGATTGAAAACACTTGGTGAAAATAATTTGAATCTTTAAAAATAGTACTGGTGTGATGTGGCGTTTGACGATTTTGGTCTGATAGTGGAAGTAATTTTAAGATTGCTTTTGAAAGAGTAATAGGGTAAATAGTGATAAGATGGATATGAGAATTACTTGTATCCCTATATAAGTACTCTATCAGCGTTTTAGGCGGCTAAAATATCTTCAACGGTTATGTTTGAATAAAATAAAATAATTTTATTTCAAACAGTATTAAGTGAAAGCTACCAGACTTAAAACTTGTACTACCAGACTTAAAATAGTCAACCAGTATTAATAGTAACTCATCAGACTTATATTTTTCAACCAGTTTTAATAAATTTTAAGCAAAGTAGACACACATCATTAATTACAACTTAATTGATCCAATATTGCAAGTGACACCTTCGTGGCACTTTCTTTTCCTATGCCCAAGTTGATATTGCATCTCCTCTTTTCAAACACCCAAGTTAGTAACTGCACAAAAGTTAGTATAAACAAAGTAATACTAATTCTAATTAACTTTTACTAAGCAGAATTAACCTATGATAACTACCTGACTTACTACTCAAACTACCAGTACTAAGGGATTACAGTTTTAACTTTTACATAGCAGGACTTAATACTATGCTACCAGTATTTGTTACTATGTTACCAGAATAACCTAAAATTATTCTACCAAGATTTATAATTCTTATAATTTACTTACCAGATTATTTTAAACTTAGAGCTACCAGGATTAAGTCTAATTTAGACAGAACTTAATAATACATTATAAAATTTACACTTTTTCCTCCCCTTAAATGTAGCTTATGGGTTGATCATACCTAATGTGAATACCAAGTAATTGAAACCGGCAGGGGTCCTCAAATGGTTTGCGTCAAAAGTCAAGCTACATTTAAATCGTGTGAATTTTGTCACCACTTATGAGCTTCTTCTCATAACAGTTCTCTGATGAATGTGGATTTGTAGAATCGCAATGTGTTTTTTGGTTTTGGAATGATTAGACTAGGGTTTTCAAAATGCAGATTGTACTCTCTTTATCCATGTGATTTTGGTATTCATGAAGTTGAAAACCATAGTCCACAAATTTTGTTTTGACCACAACAATTGTCTCATAGCATTTGGCAGAAGCTACCTTATTAGATTCAGTTGTTGACGTGGCTACAATAGTCTGTTTCTTGCATTGCCATGAGATAAGTCGTTGACCAAGAAATTGACAACCACCTGTTGTGGATTTCCTGTCAAGGTTGGAACCACCATAGTCACTATCAGAGAATGCTTCCAAATCAAGGGGTGAGTCCCTAGGATACCATAATCCCAAGTTGGGTTTGCCCTTGAGATATTTGAATGATACTATTGCAAGCATTGGAGATCGAGAAGTCTTTGGATGTTTCTTGAAAACGTGAACAACAACAACATATGCATACTTAATATCAGGTCTAGAAGCAAGTTAAGTACATGAGAAGAAACCTTATAGATCTATACAAGTTGTACATCTTTGTCATCAAAAGCGTCCATCATCCTTTGTCAAGGCATAATTGGTCTCCATAGAGTGATAGATTGCTTTGACATTTTTCACAAGATCAAACTTCATTGAGCATGTCAGCTACTTAATTGTCCTGAGATATGAAGATTTGCCGTCCTTGTTCTGTTTGACTTGTAGACCTTAAGAAGATATGTTAGTTCACCCATGGAGCTCATTTGAAATAGGTCTTTGCAAGCAAAGCTTCAAAGTCAGCACACCATGAACGTGTTGGTAGACCCAAAATGATATCATCAACCATACAAGTGAACCAACATGATATCTTTTTGTTTCCTCTTATGAATAAAGTATTGTTATTGTGCCCTCTTGTATCATGCTTCTCTAGGAATGAGGACAAAAGTGGCCATTCAAGCTCTGGAGTTTGGTGTACATTCCATACAACGCCTTAATCCACCTAGTAACCTTTGTAGGATGATCAGGTATCAACAAAACCAGGAGGTCTGTGAGACATTAAAACCTCTCATCAATAGTGCCATACAGATATGCACTTTTAACATCCATTTGATAGACTATTTGAACCCCCATATAAATAGAGGCAAAGGCCTATAAAAATCAACCTTGATAGCTTCATTCTTGCTACCGGTGCAAAAACTCATCATAGTCAATACTTCTTCTTGTCTAGATACCTTTGAGCAACTAGCCGTGGCTTTGTTTCGAAAGCTACTCCTCTTCATCCTTCTTGTTCTCTGTAAACCAATTTAGTACCTTTCTCCTTGAGAACCTTTGGGTAAATCAACAAAACCATACTTGTTGAAGCTTGAATGCAACAGTTTCTTTTAGCAAGCTTCAACCCAGCATCATCTTCAAGTGCTTCTGTTACTTTCCTTGGTTCAAACTGAGATAGAAAGCAAGCAAAAAAGTCATGTGATGTTGATCTTTATGATTGCTTTTTGTGAGCTTTGAATGTAGCTCATTAGAGCATGAGCATCAGTGATTTCTCTGGGAGAGCTTCTGTCTGAACAGGTGTATTGGGATCTCCAAGGATTTTCTTTGAGGTATGGGCATTATGATCCTTAGAGGGGGGTTGGTATTATGACATTCTTCTCATCTGGGAAGATTGTTGAAATCAGTATTAACCACCCCCCCCACCCACATCAACATCATAAGAACTTGTTCAAAATACCTTCAACTTGATTTTTTCATAAAATTCTTATTTCAGGCACATTTCATCATCTATCATCATCAGAGAGACCTCTTTCTTACTATTATGTGCACTAGGAGCGACAGCTTCTTTATGACCAGGGAGAAAACTTGCTCATCTCCAGTATTAAAATCATACTCCAGTATTAACTGGACTTAGGTAACTGGTAGGTGTTTTTTGTTGGTACTGGTCCTATGTTCTCAAAGCAAGTGCATAAGCTTTTTCTCAAAGGACCATAATGTCATCAGCAGACTTGGTTTTTGGAGTAGAAGATGGTCCTTTGAGGAGTGACTCTTCTTTGTTGATTGTGTTCAGAGCCAGCTGTGTTCCTAGAAGTAGAAGAAACCACATCGGAGTTTTCTTCAGCCTCTTCATGCTGCACATCAATGTCATTGACATCTTTTGAACCTGCTCAGGGTCTAGACTTGTTTTCGAAAGATTAGACAGGGGGTATTATAGTTCTGAGTCTGTAAGATAGTCTAAGGTCAAACATCCACCTATGTCCTAATCCTGTACATTTGGGGTTTTTCTCTCTGAAAGTTAACATGAGATTTACTTCCCTACTCTCCTTGGTGACTAAGTTATAAACCCTTAAGGCTTGACTGTTCAGAAGTAACCAACAAGAAAACCCTCTATCAGATTTTCAATCAAACTTTCCTAGTGGGCTAGGTATTGAGATATGGTCACATGGCACCCAAATGGTCTTTTGTGTAAGGATTGGTTGGTGGGCCAAAACAAGAGTCATAAGGTGTTTTGTTCTGAGGCTTGGTCACCCTTTCCCTGTTGAAGGTATAGCAAGCAGAATTGACTGATTCTCGACCAAAAGGGTAGGCAAGATTTGTCAAGAAAAGAGTGAGTCAGCTAGCATGTCCTTGCGCCTCTATAAGGGTCCTATTCGTCTCTCAGCACCAATTTTGATGTGGATTGTTCTGCATTACCTAATCTCATGTTTTATACACTTTCTCCAACAGGAACTCATGCATTAACCCGGTTTTTAAAATTCTATATTGTCACTATTATCTGATCTAATGATTTTAACTTTGTGATTAAGTTGGTTTTCTATCTGTCTTATAAAAGTCTTAAGGATGTCACTAGTCTCATCCTTTTTGGCTAGAAAGAATACCCAACATACCTGGAATTGTCATCAGTATTCACTAGACATAACTTGCATGGTGATACTTCTCACGAAGTTGGGTCCAAATAAATAATTTGCAAGGTAATGTAAATGGGTGGGTCACATAATCTATCAATCTTGGCCTTACAGGAGGACCTTAGTGTTGAATTCCAATCTTTGACAAGCACACATGTAATTTTTTGTGGTCATTTTCATGAAAACTTTGGAGTATCACTCCTTACTAGATTATCCTTTACAAGTAGCTTTATTTAAATTTTTGAAATTAAGTGACCATAACTCGTGTGCCACAATTTAGCTTATTAGATGAGGCTTTTGCTATCAATTAAACATGTGTATCCTTTTGAAGAATCAACTGTTGTTTAATATCAAAAGTATACATGTTGTGTTGCTAGGAACTTTAAGAAGAACCTGTTTTTACATCAGGAATCTTTTGATTGTCAGAGGGACACCCACAAAAACACTCTTTTTCAGTAAAAAGTACATTTAGTTTTTTTTCACATATATGAGTCATGGAGAATATGTTAAAATCCGTCCAAGGTCTGTCACAAAAGCCACATCATCAAAAAACTAAATTTCCTAATATAATAGTACCTGTACCAACTGATTCTTCCTTTTTTCCTCTAATAGTAACAGATACCACTTGGTTTAGTTCTTGATAATCTTCAAGATGGGCCCCTGTTTCCAGTCATGTGCCCAGAAACATCCACTATCAAAAATACCTCTATGTCCATATGCTTCAGTGGTTTGATCTGCAGTGCACATTAACAATCAGAGTTTTGTTTCTCTTTGGGAAAACCCATGCCGTCACTGGCTTGGTCGGGCCTTGTGGACCTTGAGAAAACATGAACATTTGATTCAGGGGTTGGTCCCTATTGGTTTTTGGAGAGTTGTGTTGTTTTTCTCCAAACACACCTGCTGAGGGTCTAACCGCCAGTAACCCATAGTGCCCTTACAGCTTTAATTTATTTGACTTGTATGTGTATTCTTTGTAAAGGGTCTATTTTCAGGTGATCTTTGTTTTGTAAAAACATGTCTTTGACTTTTTTATAATTCCCTGTGAATTTGGTTTGTTAATACTGGGGTGGTTATCTGGGCTGTATTTTACATCGCACCCTACATAGAATTTACATTGTTTGCCCAGTTTAACTCTAGAACAACCAGACTTATTTTAGTACCAGAATTAACATACATGCTACCAGAATTAACATGTTGCTTGCCAGTATTAAACTAGAAGTTTCCAGACTTTTTATTGAGTGCAGAACTATATACAAACTACCAGAAACTAACATTTGTTGCCAGTATTAAACATTGTTCCCTAACAGTGTTAATGGTTCTGCTCGCAGTAGTACTAAATTGGGGTCTAAGTTATTTATTGGTAAGGTCTGGGAGTGAATTGATTTGCTTTATTACCCTGTTTGTGTTATTCCAGGTGGTGTGGCTTGACCTACACATTTGGCTTGAATTCTACACCTGTGCTCTTACATAAAGCAGCTTCCCTTGCCAATCTTTTTCTCTTAATAGTCACAATCCTATATACAAGTGACTTAAGGACTTCCACACACCAAAACAAGATTGTTCTTTCAAAAGAATAGCCTGCACTATTCCCCTTTCCTTTCTTTGATTCCAATTTTTGTTACTGAGTTTTGAAGGAATAGGTGCAAGGAGAACTGGTGTTCTAATTGGTTGACTAGGAGTTTTTACTTGCTTGTGCACAACTAGGTTCAACAGTTTGTTGTGGGTTCAGGACTCTTGTTGTGGTAGTTTGGGTGGCTATGGTAACATGCTTGCTCAATAGAAGGTATATGTGTTAGGTTGTCCTGTGACTGAATGGTAGATATATGTCCTTGTTCCATCACTGTATTGGACTTGACAGATGAGTTAACAGTGGGAATTTGAATTAAAAAAAGTTACATGCTTCCCATCACTGTATGAGATGGACAGTGGAAGAAAACAAATGAACTTGCATTAGACTCTGTAGGCTAGGATGATTTAGGTTGAGGTCCATGTTTAGCCATACTCATACAGGAATCATCTATGTTCTCCTCCTGTTTCTAGGGGTATAATCACCAATTATTAGAGGGTATGAGGGGACACCTTTGATACTCAACTGTTTGGAATCTGCTTGTATAGGAGGGATTTGATATTTCCTGCAATCTCTTTCTCTAAAAGCAAAAAAATTTTTTTTTTTGTTTTTTTAAACTTCTTTTAAAACCTTATTTCTTCCTCATAATCTAGGACCTCCAGCATATTGATTTGATGCCATTCTAAAACCATCTTAAACTGTTGAGCTAATCCACTATCACTAGTTTCAAAGATTTTTAGAAGAAGCAAATAAGATTCAACATTTTTGTAAAACATCTTTATCCTTTACAGCTTTTATTCCTATTCTTCTTATATTTTTTCAGCTTTTCATTTTTTCCTAAATTTGATTAGCCTGAAAATTTAATTTTTTATTTAGGTGATTGCCTGATTGTGGGCTGCTTTAAGTGAGATTCTAATTTCTTAACAGATAGATTATGGGCAACTAAGGAGCTTCTTGGGTACCATATTCAGATTTGCATTCAATTTACTTAGCTTGAAGTGTCTTTGTATGAATCTAAACATAATTTAGCAACACATGGATACTCATTTTTCACAGTGAAGCGACATTGAGAGCATTGATTGAGTTCCTCATCTGTCAGTTGCTCTACCCAATTTGATGTGACCTTCATCAATGGTATCAAAGCTTCCTTTTAAGTTCTCACAGGCTCTAAATCTAACACTCTACATGACTTCTTTTTTCTGACCGCTTTACTTCCTTTGAACCTTAAAATTTGCATTCCCTAGCAATATGCCAGTATTGTGGCAATTGAAACATTCAATTTTCTCTTATCAAATGCCACATGCATTTTTCCTATCCATCTTGGCCTTCTGACTGTTTCTTTAGAACTTTTGATCTTGATGGAGTGACATAGCTATCTGCCAATTTATATCCATCTCTTCCAAGTCCAGGTCATCAATTTTGATCTAGATCATCATGTATCAATCCCCACATCATCAGCATATTGGGCTAGAAAAGAATGGATAACTTCTCAGCCAAGACAAGGAGTAGCAGTTCGGTGTTGCTTTGGAAGGAGGAAGTGTTGGTATAAGAACTATAACTTCCTGAGCTTTGGCTTGGCTTTGTACTTGCTTCGAGGATTGCTGTTGGCTTGAGAATTAAAAGCCACTTTATCAGATGCCTGGGATAGCTGATAGAAGCTGGGGACTGTCTTTTGGATGTCTTGTTCAAATACACTCAGATTATTGTATAATTCTTCTTATTGACAGTGTTGTCAATATTCTTCTTCGTTCTAATTTGTAATAGCTAAACTGTCCCACGCAGGAGGAAGGGACCTCAAGAACTTATGATTTGCATCTTCATCAGACACACTAGCACCAAGGGCATCCAACTGTGATAGAAGTTTTTGAAATCTATCATACCCTTTCTCCAAACTTTCCTTAGAGAGTTTGTTAATGCCTATCAACTGTTGTTTCAAAACAGCTTTTTTGCATTTTCTTGAGTTAGCTTTCACCAAAACCTTGTTTTGATTGCTGCCAGAGTCTTTGGCATCATCCATGCCATGAAAACGTATACTGAGTTGGATCTTTTGGATCAGCCATTAGCAACAGAGTTCTCGTTTCCTTTATTTCTCTCAAGCGAGTGTTCTTCCTGTTGTGGTTGGATGGGGAGAAGAACCATGTCTACCACCACCTTACCTTTGGTTGGACTCTCTTCTTTGAGTTACCATTCTGAATCACTTTCTGACCTCATTTATCTATATACTCCTAGTAATGTTCCATCTCATTGCCCACGTATCTTAATCATCTTTTGTTGAACAGGCTGTTTGTTGTTTGAAAGTGTATTGGTGGTGATAATTTGTGGTGGGTTTAGAACGGTGCTTTCTCCTTTTGTTGGATGTGGTGGGGATCATAGCCAAAGATGCATCATCATGAAGTGACTAGTTCCTCTCTCATGAAGAGAAAAATCATCGTGTGCAGACATGATTATGTGGTGGAATTAAAAGGTTTGGTTTGCTATTTGTTTTAACGCATACATCGTTTACGAGTTCGTTATCCGTTGGTATGTTGTGAAATGTCACGACTAACCCCTTTGCATGCGCACGCATGTACTAGCCACACATGGGTTTTACGTCGCGTGCTAGTCAACCAAGGTTGAGGATTTTTGCCGAGACTAAACGTTCTTTGGTTTAGGTCATGTATTACACTATGAGAAAATGACATAGTATGATAAATATGATAAATGCTAGGCTACAAGGATGACTTACAAAAGTCCGAGTATTGCTAAATGGGTTGAGGCGTGATGATGACGAGAAGGTTGAACCAATCCCTTAGTTAATACTTCTTCAACCTGAAGTTCACTATCTCTCGGAAGCTTACTCCTACTGACTTGTGAAATCTTTGTTTTCAAATTTTAATGTGATGGTATAGCTCGTGCATGGTACCTATTTGTACTACAAGGTGACTATTATTTCTCTAAAACCATACATGTGAATGTGAATGATATAATTCACATATACTATTGATGTATATGATACTGTTGGTAATTATTTCTCTTTTATAACACTGTGAAAGAATAATTACTATGCCTTTCATTTCAAGTTGAAATTGCATCAGGCTTGAAGATACGTAGCATATGATTGGATTATTCAAAATGGTAAAGCAGTAGGGTAGTGTTGTAAGGTTTATAATGATGTTGTTTTATCATGATTGCATTTTGTTTTCCATTTATTTTTATATGTACATATCAGGTGTTGAATTTTTATGGATATATATGTATAGCTTACTTTGTCCTTGTTGAATTAATATAAAGTTGTCATGATTTGAGCGTAGTCTATAAAGTGTTACAAGTAAATAACCGTGTTTCATAAATGAACTAAATATGGTTCTTATCGCTACTCGTTCTAAAATGTCCTTTTAGACACAGAGTAAAAATGGTGATATTCGCGTGCAAATTAAACTTTTTATGACAAAAATAATGCGTTGACGACCATAAGATGACTTCTTGTTGAAAGTTATTGGTAAAATTGCAAACTTGCATTACATGACTTTTACTTAACGCAAGGAGAATCTAATTTTTCTACGGGGTGTCACATTATGTCTTAGTGATCATTGCCTAAACAAACATACTTTAATCATTTACTTGAATCGTCCTTTTATCCGATATATGCATGATTTGGTTAATTTGATACGTGACAATCATTTTAGCCTCAGCTCTTTAATTACAAACTGTGAAAACTTTAATTCCCGTGGAATGACCTAGACTTACCTAATACTATATTACACTCGATAGGGTATACTTGCTCAAGTGTTGTGTTTTTAGTTAAAATTGGTATTTCTAGTAATTATAAATTTAAAGCTTGGAAAACACACATCAACAACCCATCCCAGCTACTCAGGCTTCTCTCAAAAGAAGTTTGTTTCATTTCTCACGGAGATCAACACGCTTCTATCGGCTTTCTCATTCCGAGATCGTTGATATTAAAAAGGTGGTAGTCCGCTCTAGCCTCCGATCACCAAATAACAAAAATGCACTTATAGAGTCTAGAGCCAACGAGATCTATCAAAAACCTCTTTAGGACACAAATTTCAATATACAATTGATGTTCATCATTAAGAACATAATTTGTACAAGAGTCCTACATAGTATCCTTGTGATAGCTGCCAGAACATTCAGAGTGATACTCTTTAGTATTCATAGTGATGAATGGAAATCCTTCCAGAGTCATCATCAAACAGATTTGCGGTAGGTGACTTGCGAGATTCTATATGAATCAAGCTTGTGTCAACTGGATATCGATAATCATCCAGTAAATGAATTGACGACTCAATCAGTGAGATAGTAACTAACTAATTCACTCTTACTGTGTTGTCTACTTTGAGACGTTCTGGTAATGAGAACAAGCAAGTACGGTGAATCTAATGCAATCGCGTCAGAGGATCTAACACTTCAAGCTGGAAACCCTGTCAAGGAGATTCTTCTTAAATTGAATCTACCCGATTACAAGTACATTATTTATACTATAAAACGGTCCTCATGGAACTAGATGTAATAACCCGAGTTTCACGACGCGTATGACGATCGCGAATTCGAGGTCATAATCATTATTTTATAAATTCGTGTGAGCGAACGTCGACATTTAAATTTTTATTTATCGTAAATAATTATTTTTGTATTTTATTACGAACGGAAATAGTAAATATTTATTTTTGACGTTTCGCGAGTCGGCATTTGACCGCGCGTCCGTTAATCGTTTTGAGCATCGAAAAATTTACGGCGCATCTCGTTATTATTTTTATGATCATAAGATATTATTTTGTGAACTTTGTCGTCTTCGTTCCTTGTCCTTGGCCAAAGCACGCGTTCAAAGCTTGCGTTATATTTAAATGGGTACAAGTTACATTTTAATTAAACATTACATAAGATTTTTATTAATAATGAAAAAGGGAAAAAATATATGTTTGCATGCCAAAGGGCCTAGGCCGACGCCTAGCTCACCCCAACACACTCATTTGTGTTTATTTTCCAAGACAATGATTACTAGTTACTTCCTAGTTTGATTTAAGTCATCCACTCTCACACACAAAGCTAATTTCAAAAACATTTTCCTTCTCTTCTTGTCTTGTGGTTCGGCCGGATATTAAAACACACACACAAGCCACCATTTTTCCATTTTGATCTTGCAAACACCTTTAAACATCACTCCAAAAATGATATGAATCAAGAAAGATTCGAGTTTTAGTTGTTTTCCCTTTCCCTCTTTTCTTTTGGTTCGAACGAGTACCCAAACAAACACCTTTGGTGTTTGTGATTATTCTAGTTTACAAATCTTGTTTGGATGGTCTTAACTTAATCATCCATGCAATAAAAATGGACATGCAATAAGGTTTTGTATGAAGTTGAATATTATTGAAGCAAGAGGTTTTCGAGTTTGGTTGTGGGTTCGAATCAAGGGAGAAACACACAAGGGTGTGGTTTATTGATTTGTTATTTATTTGGTTGATTTGAGCTTGAGTTTGGTTTGGTTTGGTTGGGTGTGAGCCGCGGCTAAGGCACAAGGAGAACGACCCGGCACTTTTATTTTTCCGATCTTGCTCCGTATAGCATTATGAGCATTCCTTTATACTTTGATTTGTTTGTTTTATTCATTCTATTTGATATTAGTCGTTGCATGTGATGGAATCGATAAGATCTTGCGTCGATTAGTTAGTTCATGTTATAAAATGATTGAGTGAGTTAAGTATAAATTATAGGCCATATTATATGTATTTTAAATGAGCTTTTGGGTCAAAAACGGATTTTGGCGTGTTTTGTAACGAGTATATTGTGAGCAGAAAACGGAACTTGTGTTTCGAGGGTCGAGATTCTATAAAATCTGACTTTTGGTTAAAAAATATGATAAAGCATTCTTAGGCGATCGTTTTGACATAAAATGGAGCTTCTAACTCCTAATAACGAAAAAGTTAGAGCTAAAACGAGATATATATTTTCGGCGTAAAAACTCAGCACTTGTAGATAATTGTGCTTGCTGTCAGGAAATTAAAAGCTCGTTTCGAGCATTTTCGAGTCCGTTTCGGCCTTCCGACGAAGCACGAAAGTTGGTCGGAATGATGTTTTACGTTGCCGCGAGGCTCGCTAGTATTAAAATCGAGTAATAACGGGTCAAAACCCAAGGTCAAAGTCTGTGATTTATTAAAAATATCAAGGTTCCTGCAGAAACTTGCATAGGCATTTTGGTCATTTTCTGTCGAGTTTCGGGTCTCGGCTAAAACTAAAAAGTTGTCCGGAATGTCGTTTTACATAAAATCCCTTCTTTGTCCGAATCATGAAAATGTGAGATAGCGGGTCGTTTGGAGCGGGTCAGATTTAGTAACATATAAAAATATGTGAAGGCGTATAAAAGTCAATTCAGTTAAAGTCTAATGTTGACTTTTGGAAGTCAACGGGTTAATACTAAACTTGTTGGGTATAATAAAAGTAACTAAACGTTATTATTAATACGAGTAAGATATTTTAAACTTAACGATTGATACGAAAGAAGTAGATTCTAAAAATAGAAACTTTTGTAATAATCGAAAAATAATATCGATATAAGTAATTAATTGAATGTCGAAGGTTCGACAAGATAAATAAATATTATTACAAATATAATTGGATAACGAGACTTACTACAAATGGTAACTTTCTGAAAATAGTAACTATCTAAAAATAGAAAGTTTTCGATTAGGCAATGTATAATATATATAAAAAGGAATGATCATAACCTAGTATTGTGGGGTTTTAGGATATAAGGCGCAAGTGGATTTCTCATCACATGTATGAATATATATATATACATATATATATATATATATATGATTTTGTTGGTACAATGTACGCATCGTTGTTTATACTTTTCGGTATAGTAATCGAGCGACTCTAATTATAGGTCGTGATCGTGTTTGTGGATTCTCGTGCTAGACTTCATTGTTTGATCATCGGCTTTTGATCCAGGTGAGTTCATAGCCTCGCTTTTAAGTGTTTTAAATGTTTTTAAACCCGCGAGGGGGATACTTGCTTGTTTTGAAAATGAGAACGCAATGTGTTTTGATGATAAATATGATTCCATTGATTATTGAGTAGATGCCTTTTACTGTGTGACCGTTAATGTTGTGGTTGAACCAAATATGCGTTCTGATTGTTTTTGTGTACACTTTATAATTTCACTCAACGTTTTGTTGACGTTTTTAAGCATGTATCCCAGGTTAATTGCTGTTGATGGTTGGACGGGACGGAACGCGGATATCAAGGACGGCGTTTTGGTGAAGTAGTGTCATAAACTAAATTAATGTTTTAGAAAACAAGTCGTGTTGTGACTTTTAGAAATAAATTTCTATGTTGGTATTGGGACCTATGTAATTCTGATCTTTTTAATGAATGAAATTGAGTTTTATAAACGTATCTTTGAACGTTTACTGGGACTCGTGTGCATATATTATGAAGTAGCACCCCAAATGTTGTATTCCGCTGCGTATCGTAGTTTGGGGGTGTTACAGAGTGGTATCAAAGCATGAGTTGTAGTTAACTAAGTCGTTTTAAAAACTTGGATTACAACTGTTTTTGGAAAATTTTCATGAGTCTTTCACCGTTGTCCGATATCTGCGCGCGCATCGTTCTCGATCCTTAGAAGCCTTATGTGGTATATTTGATTGCATATATGTGCGTAACAAGTGGGATACACTTGATATAAGTAATGATTATATAAGTATATATATACGGCATCCGTTCTATGATGTATGGTTATATATACGTAACTTGGTATTCGCATCTCATGAAAAACTTAAAATTTTTCCTCATGCATTTAATGCAATGTCATAAAACCATCCTAATATGTGATGAGTATAATTTTTACATATGATTAAAAATATGTATGATGGTTACTAATATAAGTATTTCTTTTCTTTTGTAGTATCATAGGCGAACCTCTGTCGCCGGATCGCGTATTCGACTTCCCTGAAGACGAGCTGGAGCCGCACCCAACCTACGATTTCTTTGCACCCGGACCGTTACCAGGGTATGTTGGTAACCCGAACAACAACAACGGGTGGCTTAAGGCGGATGATTACTTACTTGGAGAGCTTAAAGCTATGGCGGACGAGTAGATGATCGTACCTGCTATTAAGGAGGTTGCTGAGCCAGTAGCTGAGGCAGAGGAGGAGCAGGTGATCGCTCCCGTAGTTGATATGGAGGAGGAGCAGATGGATGCTCCAGTGATAGATATGGAGAAGGACTTGGCCGTGTTGTTCGGCGATGATGACTTCGAGGATGATGCCTCCAATAGGTTTGACGAGGAGGAGGTCTGGGAGGTAAATGAGGAGTGGCTGATGGCTCCTACCACACCACCTCCGATGCTAGCGGTACCCCCACCGAATTTTTATGAGGTTGGAGGTCCATCCACTGCTGCTGCTGAGGGACCATCTTTTCCCCTCCCAGCACCTGGACTTCCCATACCTCTAGCTATGATTGAGGACTTGAGTACCCGTCTGGGTAACCTAGAGTACGGGCATGGGCAGCTAGTGTAGAGGGTTAACCAAGCGAGTGATGTAGAGGTAGCAGCTGGTGTTACCATTGGGGAGTTAGGCCTGAGGGTCTATGCTGTTAAGGGACATGTACAGGTGATAGTGTCCCATATGGCCCATGCTGAAGGCAGATAGGAGCAGGTCGGTGCTCAGGTTGAGCAGGGTCAGCAGACTGCGGCCCAGAGAGACGAGACGATTGTTAAGTAGGCAGATTGTAGCATTGGAGAGAAGACCACCAGGACCCCAGTAGTCCTATTAGTATTTCATTTTGATTTTTGGATTTGGTTATGACCATTGTATAGCCACTAAACTGCTAGTGTCAGTTAGTGAGGTCATGCTACCGGGTGTATTTTGGTTTTTGTAAACACCGCAGCCATTTAGATATGTTAGGACTTCTGTATTAGAAATTTAGAATCATCATGATTGGGATGTATCGGTATTAGAACCAAAGATTTGTAACTCTTAGGGGATTTTGGTTGTACGTGTACTACCCCTAGTATTGTTATTATTATCGTTATGAGACTATGATTATCATTTGATTATGAGTTTGTATGATTGTGGATCTTGATATATTAGGTAGTCTTGTTATCAGGCTGACCTAAACCCGAGTGTGGAATGATTCCGGTTGGTGGATCTTTCGCACGTGTATGAAACTATCTTGCATTGTCCATGAGTGGGTATTATTTTTGAAACTTGCTATGACCGTTGACCAAACCGTATCTAATGATGTTTTGTGAATCGATAATTTTAAAACTATGAATTACAACAACGAATTTGTGTGTTGAACAAATGTCGTTGCATGGATCATATTGACTATGTTGTATAAATTGTTTGTGTAAACAATGGAAAAATGTGTTTTCAAATTTCATAAACTGACCCTATGGTGTCAAATAAACCTTCTTATAAAAAAATAAAAATAAATAAATACATACGTATGTATTTTTATTTTTATTTTATAACATGACATATATGAATAAATTTCCTTTTTAAATACTAAAAATGGAAGGTAGTGCTATCTTCTTTTCTTTCTCTCAAAATAATTTGATTTTTACTCTTTACAAATTCTCTTGGAATTAACTTACGCATGTAGCGTATGGAAAAGAAACGTTTTGACGAGGAAGGACATGATGCCGTTTGGTCCTCAATTATGCATAACCTGATCAACTATGCATAATTTAGGAAGAACCACGCTATGTCGGATAAATCGTCACCATTAAAACGCTTGGTAATTGAGATAAATGTTTGGGTCAAGCTTCCGAAAGGAGAAAATATTTTTACCCTGTTACGGATACTTATGCAAGTAACCCTATTCTTATCGACTACATGGAGAGAGTCTCATGCGAGTCATTATGACCGAGTAGTTCCGAAAAGGAAATACCTACGGTATTGTTCAAAACGAGTGTGTCTAGAAAGGAGTGAAGTTAAGTTCGTAGTATTTAAGATCGGTGATTGTTATGAAGACGTGTCAACACCAAGTGTAGCCGGTGTGCTAGTAACCAATGGTAGAATTGAGCTACCAAGGGTGTAAACCTGATACCGACATTGAGAAGGAATCTTATTGGAGATGTAAAGATTCCTAAGGTGGGTAGAAGCTAAGATGGTTAGTCACGAGGTTGAAAGCGAGAAATGGAGAAGACTTCTTCTACATTGGATGTATGATGCCATTGGTGTATCAACTGATGGCCGTAAGGAAGACTTCTTTCTGCGAAACGGAGTGTAGTGGTAGTATAGATGTAAGTATACCTGATGTCGTTGAGGATTAGAATAAGGCACTGAGCGACACCTGACTTAAGGTTAGTGATCCTTACTCCTTGACGTAACGACTTTATGTGCGTATGAAAGAGCGAAAAGATTGGAGACTCTAGCCGATTGGTGACGTCCGTTTCCATCCTGGAGGAACGATCGAAGTAACTAATGCCCTAAGTCAAACGGTATCAAACTAGGAATGTGTGTAATCATTTCGACGTGATAAGTTAGGTCGTATAGAATTCGAGGCGATGCGGTAGGACCGAGTCGACTATGTTAGTCGCGGTGCGTAAACGTCAAAATTTTGATTTTATTTTTCGTCAAACAAGCAACGAGCCCATGATGCTCAATTATTTTCTTGATTGTTTTTTATTTGTCTCTTGACAATATGTGTTTTAGTGGAATCATTACCGCCAAATTATGTGCTCTATGTGTCTTATGTGCTATGTGCTCTTGAATGGTAGCAAGCGTATAGGTCGCTTTTAATTTTTCCATGATATGGCTGAGGACGTAAGTGAATGGGTATACTTACCCGAAGGTAGATGAAGTTTGGATTGAGAGGTATGCAAGCCTGATAGGCCATTGTCGGTTGTGGCTAGTTAAACCACAAGCATGACCATGGTTGGCTAAAACCTAACCATGATTTAGTCGAGATCATTACCAAGAGGCTTGGCCATCCGGCAAGCCAGAAATAATGAGCAATCTAACCGGTTGGGTATGAACCCGCATGATGAGCATGGCCATTTCCAAAGCTTCTTTATGAGTAAGCACGGATATTATGCTAAGAATTATAGAAGGCAGGCATGACTATTACAAAGCGATGATAAGCTAGATAGAAACATAGGGTCATTTTAAAATGACTACTAGGCGGTTATGTGCTTAAATGAATATATGATTTTACATGATTAGCACTATGATGCGTTGGATGGAGTCGTAGGCACTCCAGAATATTTTTGGCAACCGGTGGGCATTATTAAATGAGACGGGGAGGGCGACATGGATGTTTTGATTTTGGATAATGATATAAATATATATCGGTTTCGAATATTGGCGTCTATCTTGATTATTAGATAGCAACGTATGTTTTGATTTTGATTAGCGACGGAAGTTTCGTTCTTGGTTTCGGCAAGCGAAACGCGCTCGGTTTTTATTATTTTTATGATCACCAATTAAGTTTGGATCGATCATCCGTTTTAGAGATTTTCTTGTTAGAATGACGTAATAATTTATTTTAAACGGATCTATTCCACGACGTACGTTGCCTCTTGGAATGAGTGCGACTGTGGAAGTTAAAACAATGTGATTTGGTTTGTCGACTATATTTTTGCAGCACGTTTTGTCTCTTACGATAGAAGCCTACTCGATTGAACTTTTATTTTTATTTGTTTGGTATAATTACCATTCGTTTTGATTGACTTCTGGTCGAAAGTTTTATACACTTAAAATATACTATAATAATATAACCTTAAGAGCTATTAAGAAAATTACCAAGTTACCCTTGATAAAATTCACTCTCAAATATATATATATATAATATAATATATAATACGTATATTAAACCGGATAAATATGATCACCCGGGTCGTTTCCCCAACGACTAGTGAAATTGAAACCTCGTTTAAGTTCGGATTCTGATTTGAAAAAGCAAATGGATGATTTGATAATCTAAAGCAACAATTAAAATGGACAATTAAAAACAATTAAATAATTAAACTAGTACGGGAAACAATTAAAACGCGACTATTAAGCACGTAAACTAATTTTTAACCCTAAAAATGTAAACTAAAATTCTAAAACTAAGATAGGACAAAAGAAAATTTTAGGAAAAAGAATAACATTTTTTTGATTATTCTTAATTTTAATATGAAGTAAAAACTATTTAATCTAATTAAATCTAGAAAATAGCAAATCAAAATAACTAAAAATCTGGAAAAAGATTTTAAAAGCTTGAAAAGACTAAAATACAATAAAATCCTCAGAAACTATTTTTAACTATTTTTAAAATTAAATTCCTATTTTTAAAATTTAAAATAAAAGATCAAAAATGAAATTTAAGATCTAAAAAGTGTAAAAATGATTTTACTGGATGTAAACCTAAATCTATTTTTTATAAAACTAAAAACTATTTTTTTGTATTTTTATAAAACTTTTTTCTATTTTTTATTGATTTTATAAGATTTTTACTTTCAAAAAATGATTAAAAATAAAATAAAAGGTGGAAAAATCGCAAAGATGCACAGGGAAAAGTCTAAATCACTAGCAGAACTTGAGAAAAATAAGAAAAACAACAAATGCTAAAACTAATAAACCCTAAATAAGCTTATGTAAGCTACGTTTTTATAAAAAAGGAAAGTGAAAAAACGTGTGTAAGTAATTAATTGTTGAAAACAAATTGAGATCGTGAGTAGAGAGATTAGCTAATGTCGGATTTCGCAAAACGGTTAAGTAGTTGGGTATTCTGTATAACATGAAGGTCATGGGTTCGAGGCATGCACACCCCACTTTTTGCAATTTTTATTTTTTTTACTTTTTATAAAAAACTAAAAATTGGAATTTATTAAAAACGTGATTCTAAACAACTTTAAAACTAAGCTTTTTGACTGAAAGTGAAAGATAAGCTCTTAAACAGCTTATGAATAAGCTGTTCACAGTGAGTTAGCTTTTGGGCTTATTTTCACTAAAAGGCTTATAACAAGCTTATTCTAGGCTTAAATCCAAAAAGGAAAAGTGTTCTAAGAAGCTTATAATGAGCTTAATCTAAAAATGAAAAGACATTAGAGCTTAAAGTACTTTTAAGCTACTGAAAATAAGTATGAAGTAGACAAACTCAGGACATAAGCAACTTAACACAAAATTCAAATGAGCTAAAAAAACTTAAAAAGCTAAAATGGACTCTAAAACTTTTAAGGACTTATTAAACTACTTTTAATCTATCTATATAAGCTATAAATTCTACCACCTTAAGCTAAGATTAAGATTTTAAGAAACCTAGTATTTAACCTACTGTTTTTGGTATTTTATGAATGTTGTGACTTTTGACAGCAACATTAAGCTATGTAAATAAGCTAGAAAATGAAATTTAAAACTAATTCTATAATAAGATATAACTAAACTTAATCCTACTTGAATCTAAGATCCTAAATACTACTTTTACTTAACTAAAAAAAACTACCTTAAAGGTGACAGTACTAACTTTAAGTTAGTACTGTTGCCTTTTGCAAATGTGCAAACCAAAAGGGTAAACCTGCACTTAAACACACTCCAATAGAGTGTGTAAACACAATGCAAGCAAAATCCAAGCCTAAAGGGCTTTGGATCAAAATGACACAATAAAAACCTAAGCAAAAAGCTCCCCTGGTGTTGAACACTTATAATAAGCCATTACTTTTTGATTTCTTAAAACAACTTCTAAAACTTAATTTTCAGATTTATCTTACGCTAAAACACAACTGAACTTCAAAGAAAATTGCACAAGTAATGTTTGACTTTTAGGAAGGTCAAACATCTTATAGCCAAACCAACCCCTTTATCATTTTGACAGGTATTGGTTAAAGCTTATATTGCAAATCTAATTAGCAAGTAATGAATACCAGGTAAAAACTAGCTTAAATCTACCCTAACAAACATGAATCAATAATTGAATAAGAATTAATCTAAGATTTAAGCTATTCCTACTATTTTTGGTTTTTTCAAGGTTTTTAAGACAAATAAATGTAAATTTATGATTCAAACCTTTTAAGTAAGTTTTAAAACAGATAAAACAAAACTATTGATTCAAAGATAGATTAAAACACAAATAAGCACTAATAATTAAAGAAAATAAAGCAAATAACGGCCAGATACTAATAAGTCCCTTAAACTACTAAATAAGCTAGAATCAAAGACATAAGATATTAAAAGTAAAACTACATTGACCTCTGTATGCTAAACAAGAGGTTCCCAAATAGGGCAGCTTCAAGCTCCCTAGCTTATTAGATAAGCTAGGGTAAAGTAGTTTGGGGATCCTTCCATTTTAGATCCCTCTTCCAAAAGCTTTCCAATCCAAAGATAATATATAGATATTAAACTGATTTTATAGGTTTAGAGTATGATTAAGAGTAATTAAGCTCAAATCAAAAGCTTATAGACTCTTGAGAGCTTTTTATGAGCTTATTAGCTATAGAGACAGTAGCTTATTGAGGGAGCTTAAAGTTGAAAGTAAGAATAGCTTATAACAATTAAAAAGTGAGTTTCATTAATTTGAAAACTGAAATTTACATTACTTAAAAAAGATTAACAATTTTGATCAAAATGAATAATAAGCTTCTAAAATTACACTAAGCTAAAGAAAAACAAGAAAAGAAAAAAAAGACCCCCCTGTGAGTGAAGAGTTAAGAAGGGCTTATTTCTACTCAACAAAGAACCTTCTAGGCTCTTGCCTTCATCAATCATCCACCATCAAATCAATCAATTCATCGGGACATGTTTTTAGCCGTTGGATCACTAATGAGCCCTCCCCTCCACACGGATTGCTAGCGTGGCAATCCGTTTGAGGCTCACTTGTGCTTCTTTACTGAATGATTTAGTACAAAAACCCACATATACTTGTGCTTCTTCCATTGATGACGTGGCCTTTGAGTGTGAAAGGGCTTAAGTGATCCATGATTAGACTAATTTGACCCTCGCCATTTGCATTATAGACTCTAATGGAATTGACTATTCTGACCTTGCATATCATAAGCCTTTGGTTTTGACTGGGGGTAAAAACGGGGAGATGGTGATATAAAAGGTTTGGCTTATTTACTCGCCAGTTAAATCGTTGGACATTGGTATAATTGCCAATTTGGCCCTTGTTTTCTTTTCCCTTTCTAGATTATAAAAGGGTTTGGGAATTTTGCAAGTTTGATCCCTAGGAGTTTATATTAAATGGAATGGCTAGGATTTAGGCTTATTAGATCCGGGTAAGGCCCAATTAGAGGAGAGGGGTTATTTTTGTACTTTTGTGAAACTTTGAGGGTTAAAATGGAATATTGTGGGTCTTGTTGACTTTTGTTGACCATCTTTGACTGACTTTGATTTTTCTTGGCTGATTTTGACTGAGGCTTGACTATTTCTTCTTCTGGCTTTGCTTTGTCTCTTCTGATTCTTCGTGTCCGTGCTTGCCCTTTTTGACTGTTTTCTATGATTATTGACAGTTATCCGTACCTGCACACAACAAAACACAAATACAAGCTATTTTTTGCTACGATAGAAGCCTACTCGATTGAACTTTTATTTTTATTTGTTTGGTATAATTACCATTCGTTTTGATTGACTTCTCGTCCGAAAGGTCAAAGAGAGTAAAAATCGCATCCTTATGGGGCAAGAACGTGTGAAGTACATACTATGATGAGAAGCCGTCATGCTACAGAAGAAAGATGAGATGGGAGAGTAAGGCCGAGCACCGAGGACGGCGTCCCCTTAAGGTGGGTGGAATGTAACAACCCGAGTTTCATGACGCATATGACGATCGCGAATTCAACGTCATAATCATTATTTTATAAATTCGTGTGAGCGAACGTCAACATTTAAATTTTTATTTGTCGTAAATAATTATTTTTGTATTTTATTACGAACGAAAATATTAAATATTTATTTTTGACGTTTCACGAGTCGACGTTTGACCGCGCGTCCGTTAATCGTTTTGAGCATCGAAAAATTTACTGCTCATCTCGTTATTATTTTTATGATCATAAGATATTATTTTGTGAACTTTGTCGTCTTCGTTCCTTGTCCTTGGCCAAAGCTCGCGTTTTATTTAAATGAGTACAAGTTACATTTTAATTAAACATTACATAAGATTTTTATTAATAATGAAAAAGAGAGAAAAAATATATGTTTGCATGCCAAAAGGCCTAGGCCGACGCCTAGCACACCCCAACACACTCAATTGTGTTTATTTTCCAAGACAATGATTACTAGTTGCTTCCTAGTTTGATTTAAGTCATCCACTCTCACACACAAAGATAATTTCAAAAATATTTTCCTTCTCTTCTTGTCTTGTGGTTCGGCCGGATATTAAAACAGACACACAAACCACCATTTTTCCATTTTGATCTTGCAAACACCTTTAAACATCATTCCAATAATGATATGAATCAAGAAATATTCGAGTTTTAGTTGTTTTCCCCTTCCCTCTTTTCTTTTGGTTTGAACGAGTACCCAAACAAACACCTTTGGTGTTTGTGATTATTCTAGTTTACAAATCGTATTTGGATGGTCTTAACTTAATCATCCATGCAATAAAAATAGACATGCAATAAGGTTTTGTGTGAAGTTGAATATTATTGAAGCAAGAGGTTTTCGAGTTTGGGTGTGGGTTCGAATCAAGGGAGAGACACACAAGGGTGTGGTTTATTGATTTGTTATTTATTCGGTTGATTTGAGCTTGAGTTTGGTTTGGTTTGGTTGGGTGTGAGCTGTGGCTAAGGCACAAGGAGAACGACCCGACACTTTTATTTTTCCGATCTTGCTCCGTATAGCAATGTGAGAATTCCTTTATACTTTGATTTGTTTGTTTTATTCATTCGATTTGATATTAGTCGTTACATGTGTTGGAATCGATAAGATCTTGCGTCGATTAGTTAGTTGATGTTATAAAATGATTGAGTGATTTAAGTATAAATTATAGGCCATATTAGATGTATTTTAGATGAGCTTTTGGGTCAAAAACGGATTTTGGCGTGTTTTGTAACGAGTATATTGTGAGCAGAAAACGGAACTTGTGTTTCGAGGGTCGAGATTCTATAAAATCTAATTTTTGGTTGAAAAATATGATAAAGCATTCTTAGACGATCGTCTTGACATAAAATGGAGCTTCTAACTCCTAATAACGAGGCTCGCTAGTATTAAGATCGAGTAATAACGGGTCAAAACCCAAGGTCAAAGTCTGTGTTTTTATTAAAAATGTCAAGGTTCCTGCAGAAACTTGTAGGGGCATTTTGGTTATTTTTTGACGAGTTTCGGGTCTCGGCTAAAACTAAAAAGTTGTATGGAATGTCATTTTACATAAAATCTCTTCTTTGTCCGAATCGTGAAAATATGAGATAGCGGGTCGTTTGGAGCGGGTCAGATTTAGTAACATATAAAAATATGTAAAGTTTGTATAAATGTCAATTCACTTAAAGTCTAGCGTTGACTTTTGGAAGTCAACGGGTTAATACTAAACTTGTTGGGTATAATAAATGGAACTAAACGTTATTATTAATACGAGGAAGATATTTTAAACTTAACGACTGATACGAACGAAGTAGATTCTAAAAATAGAAACTTTTGTAATAATCGAAAAATAATATCGATATATGTAATTAATTGAATGTCAAGGGTTCGACAAGATAAATAAATATTATTACAAATATAATTAGATAACGAGACTTACTACAAATGGTAACTTTTCGGAAATAGTAACTATCTAAAAATAGGAAGTTTTCGATTAGGCAATGTATAATATAAATAAAAAGGAATGATCATAACCTAGTATTGTGGGGTTTTAGGATATAAGGCGCAAGTGGATTTCTCATCACATGTATGAATATATATATATATATATATATATATATATATATATATAATATATAGTTAATATAAATCGTATATTATATAACAATCACACTATAAATGATATGATTTTGTTGGTGGACTATGTACGCATCGTTGATTATACGTTTTCGGTCTAGTATCGAGGAGCTCTAATTATAGGTCGTGATCCGCGTTTTGTGGATTTCAGGGCTAGCTTCATTGTTTGATCATCGGCTTTTGATCCAGGTGAGTTCATAGCCTCGCTTTTAAGTGTTTTAAATGTTTTTAAACCCGCGAGGGGGACACTTGCTTGTTTTGAAAATGAGAACGCAATGTGTTTTGATGATAAATATGATTCCATTCACTATTGAGTATATACCTTTTACTCTGTAACCGTTAATTGCCTTGTTGATGGTGAACGCTAATGCATTAAATAGATCTATTGGGTTTGTCAACCCTGTCCGGGGTATAAATCCTGAATTGAATAGCGAGCACCCTGTAACGGACATTTTGTAGTAGTATGGGAGAAGGGGCATACTTCTCGGACATTATTTTGTCCTGCGAGATGAATGTGTTAAGTGTCGGTACACGGGCTCATTAGTGGGAATACATTATTTATATAACTTGGCTTGCGAGTAATGTTATATGTTGTGGTTGAACCAAATATATGTTCTGATTGTTTTTGTGTAAACTCTATGAATTCACTTAACGTTTTGTTGATATTTTTAAGCATGTATCCCAGGTTAATTGTTGTTGATGGCTGGACGGGACGGAACGCGGATATCAAGGACGGCGTTTTGGTGAAGTAGTGTCATAAACTAAATTAATGTTTTAGAAACCAAGTCGTGTTGTGACTTTTAGAAATAAATTTCTATGTTGGTATTGGGACCTATGTATTTTTGATCTTTTTAATGAATAAAATTGTGTTTTATAAACGTATCTTTAAACGTTTACTAGGACTCGTGTGCATGTATTATGAAGAAGTACAACCCGAGTTTCAGGCCAACGTCTATCCCGAGCTACAATAATTATTTTTGCTACGTAAATAGTTATAATCGTTTATACTATATAAGGTTTGATAAAAATTTCCATTTATAGGGAAATTTCATGCCGTGATTGATTTTCTATTTGTTTTTAGCGTCTAAGAAAGTCATAAAAATTTATATTGTTGCTCCGAGAGCGTGAATATGTTATTTTTATATTTTACGGCGTTTCCCCGAGTTTTTTTGTTGTAAAAACCGTGTTTAAAGGTCGTGTTTTACGAGGTTTAACGTTTTATTAAATGTTTTAAAGAAAAATTAGTGGGACGGATTTAAAATATTTATTAACGTTGTGTGACTGGAGTTGTAGGCCGATTTTAAATAAAAGAAATAACACATTGTACTAGTTATAAAAGAACTTAAGGATGGAGGAACCTAAATTGCCAAATTTCCAAAGTTATCTTCTATAAATAGAAGATATGCACACACATATTTTCTTTTTACAAAAACCACTCTCCTCCCTCTCCTCTCTTGTTCGAAACCGGCCACCCACAAACACCACCTTTTATGGCTTATTTTTCGACATGCAATTAAATCCGTTTACATATTATTAATCCTTGTTTCAATAGCTACAAATCCCACTATTAAAACTTCACATGCAACAAGATTTGAAGAAGTTGAATTTTTGGTGTGTTCTTGCTAATTTCGTGTATAAGGGGGTGCTTAAGATAGTTAGATTGTTGTTATTTTGAAGTTGGTTGATTGAAAAAAAGGTTTGGTTTGGTTTGTTGGGTTTCGTCCGATTTCAAAAGACCAAGGGGAAACCATATTTGATTTTTCTTATAGCATTGTAAGCTTCTAGTTATGTTTATGTATTGATTAAATTGATAGATTGCGTGTTATATGGTTATTGCTATAAGATTCAAGTGCGGAAATTATTGAAAGTGTGTTTGGTTATTGACCAAAGTTTGATGGTTTTGGTATAATTACATAGACTAGTTAAGCGTATTTTGATAGTCGGATTATGTCGAAAATGTCGTTTTCATAGGTTTGGGGTTGACCAAGTTTGACCAGAAAGTTTGACTTGACCGTAGCGAGTTGAGAAATTTTTGAAAGTTATTTTTGATCATGTCAAGTGATAGTGTTCGCCTTAAGCTACGTTCCACTAGGTGGATCGTCACGTAACTCTTAATAATGAACGTTTCACGGTCGAGTCAAGTTTGGGTATTTTTGGGGTAAAAAGTCAACTACGAAGTTTGACTTTTGAAAGTCAAACTTACGTAAACTTTTGAGTAAAGTCTATAATGAGCAAAGAGTTCCTAATGTTAGTTATATGATAACGAAATATGAAGTTCGGATTATATATCCTACTTTTCTGGTAAACTTTTCTAAAATGGAAACTTTATGGAAAATGTAGTAATATAGTTAAGAGCGTCAAAGTGAAATGTTTTGTGTCGCACTTGGAGATTGTAGTATATGATTATAAGTACGTAATAGTAATATATATAAAAGCAAGTATGTAATATATGATTTATTATACTTTTAGTCACGCACCTCTATATATGTATTATATAGGTCGTGCGGTAAGACATAAGCTATTTGTCGCATGTTGATTTGATTGAAATTTGGATCTTTTGATTAAGTGATTTCCATAGCCTCAGTATTTTAAATCTTTTTAATTGTTTTAACCCAGCGAGGGGATTGCAAGTTTGATTTTAAAAAGATCGAAACACATAAAGAATTATAAGGGTATGCTGGACCCGATTACGAGATTGTTTCCGCATAAGTAGCTATTGTCGAAGTCCCTTATTTCATGAACCTTTAATTGCCTTGTAAGGTGAACGCTAATGCATTAAATAGATCTATTGGGTTTGACAACCCTGTCCGGGGTTTGAATCTTTGTGACCACCCTGTCAAACGAACATTTTGTATTTTGAAAGTAGTAGGTATATGACAATAATACCTTGTTTTGGGGCACACTAAACATATGAAATGACATATGTACTGTTAACGTTCGGTGTCATGAGCTTATTGCGTGAAAGAAAAGAAGTTGCTATACATTGCATTCGTTGCTTTGTTTTCCCAAGAACTAATTATGTGTTCAAAGATTATTGCTTATTAATTAATTTAAACTCTATGAATTTCACTCAACATTGTTGTTGACATTTTAAACATGTTTTATCCCAGGTAACCAAGGATGAAGGAAACGATGGCGTGGAGGTGTCGTGCGTGTGATGGATTGGATGAAAGACTACTTGTGTGTTCCTTATCTTTCAAAAACAATGTTTTAGTTGTTCTAAAACAATGTCTTTATTTTGAAACAATAGTTTTTCAAATGTTGTAATGGTTGTGGTTGCGATTCTGTGGGGACCCAAACGCATTTTTAGCTCTGATTAATAATGGAACACATGTTTGTTAAACGTCTCTTTTAGGTCGTTTTCTATTGTCTTGGTGAATGGTGTTATTTAGTAACATCTAAATTTCTAATTCCGCTGCGCAATCCAATGTCCGTTGGATGAGGGTGTTACAAAGTGGTATCAAGAGCCTAAGGTTATAGAGAACTAGGTCGAGTCTTTTTGAAAACCTAAACTATAACGCTTCTACATGCACGCCGAGACTCCTCGTTTCCATTTGTTACATATAGAAAGAAAAGGTAAATTTATTAATTGTTATGTATAGGTATATTTACGTATGTGTTGTATGTATAAATGGTTAAGTATGGATATATTCATGCATGTGTTGGATGCATAAATTGTTATGTATTGATACAGTTATGCATGTGTTGTATGCATAGAATGGTATGTGATTATATGATAACTATTATTATGTATGTTTGAAATATAATTGAGGTATATACGGAACAAGAAAGTCACGAATTGTGATTTTTTTTTGTTACGCTTTTATGCGAACTGTTATTTTGGATTATAGTATTCTTATAGGAACACTATTGAATAAGAATAAGAAGTCATACGCTATTAAGTAAGTATTGTATGATATTTCATGGTGAACGTAATTCCTCCTGATCATGTGGATGATGTACCCGTTGTTGAGCCGAATCAAAACGATGATGAACATGTTGTTCTCGAGCCTGTCTTAGAGGATGAAGACGAGGAACCGGAAGAAGAAGAATTTGAGGAAGAAGAAGAACCTCAAGAATATGAAGAAGATGACATGGAAGTCGACATCGAGGAAGATGAGAATGAGCCAGAGTTGACATATCCTTATGAAGAGGTGGATCCTCTTAACCCTTCGCCGCCTGCTTCTGAGTCAAAACTTGACGATGTGATTGAGGTTGAAAACCCGATTATGCACGAGGATGAGACTATTCTTGCTAGCGTCCATGAGGTAGGTGAATCGTCTACTGCTCCTTTTCTTCGAGAGGACAGTGATGGTCTATTGCCTGGTCTCATGAGGAGGGAAATTAACTCTCTTTTTGGTCGGATGGCTTCTCTTTCAAGACGACTGTGTGGTCGTGAGACGGCGCATGCATTGGTCGAGAAGAAAGGAAAAGCAAAGGACAAGTATTATGGTAAGTTGATTTTGGATTTGGGTAATGAAGTGCGATCTAGTGTGGAGCAAGGAACGACCACAATGGAAAAGATGGCTGAGAAGCTTGGTAATGCTAAAGATAAGGTTGAGTGTAAGAAGTTGAAGAAGGAACTTGAAGAAGCAAGGTTTAGTAACACATTCGTTCGTATGCAGAACGAATGAGTCGAGAGAGATCTTTATTGGACTAGAGTTCGAGCTCACGAGTTCTGTCAAGAGATGATTCGTAGAGGATTTGTGTTTGAAGAAAGACCGAATAAGGCTATCGTTGTTCCAATTAAAGATGAGAAGAGTCCATCATCTGAGCCGCGAGGATCTCCTCATGATGCTCAGTAGTTTATTTTCAATTGTAGTATCTTTATTGTGTAATCACTAAACTGAGTCCTCAGTTAGTAGACTTGATGCTATTGGCTGTAACAATTTGTATCATTTCATGAAACAATGCAACTATGTATTAACTCTTTTGTGATGAAAAATGAATGACTACCTTTTGATTACTACTTGATGTTGTGTGGCTGTTGTTGTGATTGATTTGTCATTGTACCATGTTATGAGTATATCATGTTATGAATGCTTATCAGATTGTTTTCTGTATGGCGTGACGGAATCATGCCTCTAAAGTCTGCACCTTTGACTCAAGCTGCTATTCGTCAAATGATCAAGGAAAGTGTCAATGCTGCTATCGCTGCTGAGCGAGCTAGACATGAGAATGCTGGAAATGATGCTAGAGGATCTGGACCAGTTAGGGGTTGATAAGTGCTTAATTACACATATCTTTTACCTCCAAAAACGAGCTTAAATGACCAAAAACAGACAAAAACTGCCAAATATATGTTTGTTTTGCATTTGTATTGTGCAGGAAGCGGATATCTCACAAAAGGACGAAAAACAAGGCCAAAAACGACAAAACCAGAAATGGAATGGAAAAGTGTGTGAAGTCAAAAAGTCAATCAAGTCGAGTCTAGAGCCATAAAATAGATTATCCATAAATCTCATTAGGATACTTATCCAAAATATACTTGCTGATTCACACACTATGACAACAAGAAATGTATTAAGAGTCTTACGCATTATCCTTGTGATTTTTTCAGAACATCTGAGTGATACTTAAAGTATTCACCGTGACGATGGAAATCCTTCCAGAGCCAACATCAAACAAGCTCTGCGGTAGGTGACTTGTGAGATCCTACACGGATCAAACTTGTGATACTGGATATCGATTCGGTCCAGCTTATGAATTGATGAATGAATTTTGAAAAAGGTAAAATTGTTGGTGTGTTATAAAAACCGTTTGCATCTTAACACACCAACTAATTTTTTTAAATCAATTTTCAATCTTATGTCCATGGAAAGCCTTACAAGGGTATCTGGACATAGTAAAGTTGAACATGAATTGACGACTTAATCAGGAAGACAGTAACTTACCGATTCACTCTTACCGTGTTGTGTGCTTTAAGACGCTCTGGTAATGAGAACGGCTAGTACAGCTGCGAAACCCTGTCAAGGAGATTCTCTTTTATTCTACCTGATCACGGGCAGTATTTATACTGATTAACGGGGAACCGTGGTTATTGCAACCATATTCGACGAAGTGGTCCATAAAAGACACTTTCGTCTATATATGTTGTGTATCACTAACCCATTCATGTAGGTTTCCTGACGGCGGCAGCAGTTAACCGATGAGCAGTCGAAGTCAATGCCACATGCTCATACCTGACTGACATATGTAAAGATATCATGAAAGCTCAATTACATGTTTCAAAAGACTTCCGCTATTCTGATACCGCACGTCTTCCTTAAAATGACGAAGTATTAAAGTTAAAGATTTTCAAGAAAGATGACTTTTTAAGCTTTCAAGATAAAGAAAGGTATGAGCGTGTCGGTTTGAAAGTCACAAGCTCACAAGAAGGCAAATATTACAAGATGGCGAAAAGAAATTATGCTTGGTTGATGATCTCAAGAAGCTCAAGATCACATACAAGTCAAGATAAAGGAATAAGCTCAAGCCCAAAAGTCTAATGATAACTGCTTCACATTCACAAGAAAAAGATCAAAGAAATCAAGACTACGAGCAAAGACTGAAGACATTCATAGAATGCTAAGCTTAAGTTTTTGTAAATTGGTGTGACCTCCCTTAGGGAAAGATTGTTAGGAATACGAAAAGTCTTCGGTCACTCTCTATATATGATAAAGTAGCCGTAGTATAATATTTAGAAATAGCTAAGCTAACCGGGTCAACATAAGAATACCCCTTATGTTGACCGGCCAATGTAAGGGTATAAATACCCTCTTTCCATGTCATGGGAAGGGGTTGGTTCATTTTTCATAATACAATCTTCTTTCTTTCTCTCTATAAGTGTTCCAACTCACACTTTCTCTCTCTAGAATTTCTTTCTCATTTAATCATCCTAGATTGTATGTTTGATATCCTACACTCAAGCCAATAGGAAAACTCTTGTAATCTCTATACTCCGCTATAAGCATTCGGTTAGCATAACATTTGTTTATTTAATCATTCATCTATGATACTGTGTATTG
Organism: Tanacetum coccineum; assembly: GCA_026074375.1. Taxonomy (NCBI): domain Eukaryota; kingdom Viridiplantae; phylum Streptophyta; class Magnoliopsida; order Asterales; family Asteraceae; genus Tanacetum; species Tanacetum coccineum. Next base: position 14,856 of record BQNB010013479.1, on the reverse strand, counting down.
TTACAATGACTATGGGCTAATACCTTTAGGTATTAGTCATGTTATGATTTATTTTAATGTTTGGTTTGTTTTTATATCGATTCGTTTACTTATTTGTGTGTGTTATTATGTTTTTCACTCATATTGTTTTGTTTCGATTATATTTTATTTATCATTCAACTGGATCTAAGATTGCGGTAGACTAAGACTAGAGTCTGGGATAAATACTATGTATAGCTTATCTATGTGACTCTGGATTAATAGGACCACAAATTTAAGGCCTTGTTTCTTGGTATGTGCTTAATTACACATACCTTTTTCCATTAAAAACGGACTTAAATGACCAAAAACAGACGAAAACTGCCAAATATATGTTTGTTTTGCATTTGTGTTGTGCAGGAAACGGACTATCTCACAAAAAGAGACGAAAAAACAAAGCCAAAATCGACAAAACTGAGCACGAATATGGAAAAGTGTGTGTAGACAATGTAAAATTTAAGCCAAAGAGTTAAATAAGGCCAAAAAGTCACAACAAAAAAGTCAAATAGTCAAAGTTAACACCGAAAGAGTAACAAAGTCAACTCCGAGAAACTGAAGCAGAAAAAGAAAATACAAACTTGAGGGACCAAAAATGCACATAATCCCTAAGTGTATTACATGAAGAAAAAAAGAATACAAGGGTGAATTTGCTATTGAATTCAATATATAAGTAGAGGGACAGTATTCGGCACTTGTTCACAATAATGGTATTACTCTAAGGTCGATGTTTGCAAAAGACATATATGAGTTGAGGGGGCTTTCTTGCCAAACCCTCAAACTCATTTAACCATAAGGACCATGGATGCAAAACTCCTATACAACTTGGGGGACCTAAGTTGCCAAACACTAAGCAATTTCCATGTCCTTATATACTCTTTCCCGCCATTCCAAAATACCCAAATACTGTACATCTTTTACCTTTCCATCCTTTTACCATGCAAATATTAAAACCCTGGATATTCCTCTCCCTCCCCTCCAATAAACTCACCCAGCTATAAGATTGCCAAGTTGGCAATCCCACCACTCCCCTCGCTTATTCGTAGGGCTTAGATGGACTCAAGAAGCACAAGTTGATTTGGAAGGCTAGATTAGATTTTGGCAAACTCTCACATAACTAACAAACCCTTTGAAGCTCTCACAAGAAAAGCACAGTGCAGACCAAGAGAAGAGACTTCAGTTTAAATAGGTACCAATTTGTAACATTAAGGCATCTTAGCTTAATCTTAGTTTTTACTTGTAATCTTCATTAAGTCACTTTACTTATTTTCAGCTTATTAAACTTTTTCTTTCAGCATTGTATCAATTTTAAAGTTTAATGAAATTTTGAGGTATTTAAGTTAGATTTCATAATTCTTTATACTCCACGTGTTAAGTTGTTAAATGTGTTAAAGTGATGTTAATATGCTCTATTGGATAGCTTATTTATAAGCTTCTTCACTGAGTAAACTTAAAAGTGTAAGTAGAAAATTCAAAAAATAAAAAAATGGGTCCACCCTCATATTACCACAGCTTACTTTTTGGAAGAAAAAGCAATTTAGGAAGGGCTTCTGGACACCACCAGCTTATCTTGATAAGCTGGTATTGTAGACAGAGCTTCATATTTGCTTTTAACCATTGTTTAGAGCAAAAGGCTTTGTAAGTCCTCTTTTCTCTTGTTAGCTCATTTTCTTGCATTTGATTATTTTCAGCTTATTTGTGCTTATATCTGTCCAATTTTACTTAGTTATGCTTATTATTGATTGTTTAGTGCCTATAATATAGATCTTGTACGTTTAATATATCATTTTACAAGTTTTTCTTAAAAACTTTCATTTTTGCTTTTGTAAAACTGTTAGATTAATTTTAGCTTATTTTAAAGTGCTTATCGTGTTTGAAATATGTTCATAAGTACCTTATTTTGTCATTTGATAATATGTTTTTAACAAATTAGAATCCAATCAGCTTGAAAATAAAATGACTTTTGAAAAACTTTATGAGGTTTTTAGAATAGCGGGGGTACTAACTTTAGATCTAGCGGTACTAACTTGTTAAGCTGCGGGTTACTAACTCCAAGTTAGTACGGGTTAGTTCGCAATTTTTTGATCTCACTTTTAGGTTATTTAGTTTAGGTTATTAGGTTATGATTTTTTGAGATAAGCTCATGTGGTAGGTGTGAATAAATCTGTCTTGAGGTTTGTTTAAAGTTTTGGCTTATTTCAGTTAGCTTATTTTTAGGGCTAAAAGGCTTATTTTCATTAAAATCCAAAAAATGTAGTTGTAAGTGATTTGTGCTTATTTTGACTTTTTTTCAGTGGCTTATTTAAAAATAAGAATAGGTGGGCTTAATAAGGACTCTTATGAGCTTATTTCCAAAAAGCCCACATTTTTCAGTTTGGCATATTGGTTGATTCAAGCCATTATTTTTATTATTTTTGGCTTATTTAGGAAGTATTTTGGAGTTTACTACTTTTTGATGCAAATTGAGTTAAGTTAAGTTGTGTTTGGTTGAAAAAGCTTTTTGGAATCAGATTAAGCAACATATAAGCTTTCTAAAACATCTCTCCTTTTTGAATTTGAGCTTATTTTGAGTTTGTAGTGTCCAAAATACCAAAAACCAAAACAAATGCACACTTTCTGCAACAGCAGCTATTAAGCCCTTTTTTGGCTTATTGAGTGCTTATTTTTATAAGGTGCCTTTGTTAAAGTTGCTTAAAAACATGTCATGAACAACTTTCGTGTTTTGCGTTTTGGCTAAAAACGACTTTTTAAAATCAGCCCTTTTTGGGGACTTGGACTAAAATCGGGATTTGGGTTCAGGGTAGGAAAAAAAATTAATTTTGGTCTTTTGTCACAAATAGTCCCTGTCGTTAGTCCATTGTTAGTCCTTGTTAGTTTTAGTTTAAATATTAGTTAGGTTTAGTTTTAATTAGTTTAATTAAGCTTTAACCATTAGATAAAATTTGGGGTTTTTAATTTTGTTAAATTTCTGCACTTTTTTCACCTTAGTGTAATTTTTATAAAAATTTTAGGTTAATATTTTTAGCTCTAGGATTATTTTTATGTTTTTTTAATCATTTCAATTTAAAAAAATTCATAATAAATAATTTTATAATCGAAAAATATAATCTTTTTTTATAAAATTTTCTTTTTTATAGATTTTGTAGGAAAAATGTTAAAAGGTTTCGTAGGTTAATTTTTTCAATTAATCATTTTCTAAAAGTGGGATTTTTGTCCCGTTATTGTCTTGACGCGTTTTTGGGTCCAAACGGCCTACGTTTTTAGTCTCGTTTTTTTAAACTTCGTATATTGTACACTTTAGCATCTATTTTAGCTTTTAAATTTGTTCTAAGGTTTAATTTGCAAAATTTAGGTTTTTAGCCTCGTTTTTCGTGCCCGTTTTAGGTTTTAAGTTTTATAGCTTTCATTTTTTTGGTTTTATTTAATCGTTTTTGCATATTTAACTTGTAGAAATAGGACACCAATCTATTTAGGTCATATTCATAACATACGATCGTCAAATGTCATTTCGATTTCCATTCAAAGCTCGTATGGGAATAACAGACCCAGGGATTCATACATTCCGGCTATTTATTTATATTATTTTTTGTGTACATTTGACCTCCTTGGTAAAGGTATTTGGTTTGATGTTTGCTTATATATATATATAATATTATATCTATATATATTTATATATATATATATATATATATATTATTTATCAATATATATATATAATTATATATATTTATAATTGACAAATCAATTTTTGGGCGCGCTGCGGGGTCTAGGTGTGAAAACGATTTTCGTTACGTTTGACAATTTTTGTTTGAATCTGTGAATATTTTCTTCTATAAAAATATAAAAAGTACAAAAATATTTTTCATTTTCTTTTATTTAGTATAATTATCATATAAAAACAAAAGAAAAACCAAAAATATAAAAACATTGCCAATAAAAAAGAAATAAAATTCACAAATTGGTAAAAATACCAAAATATAATATTCTCAATTGAGGTATTATCATAATAACTTCCGGTGAACTTGTTGGTTCCCAACTCGAACAAAAGATTTAAAAACTTGCCATTTGTGTCGCTTACGACGTACGGCTCACCTTGAAAAGTTAAACGAACTATAAAGTGGGTATAAGGAGGGTTGTTCCGAGGAACTACGACCCGAAAGGAGAAATAAGCTTCGCGCTATTCCTACTCCTCCGCTCACCTGTGCGTTTATCTTTTTGAGAGCTACCGTGAAGTAAGTAGATTATTTGGTTGAAGTTGTCTTATCTCATTGTCCGTTAAAATCAATTGTGAATAAATCAAAAAAAAAATTAGTGTAAATTTTCTTTTCTATTTTGTGCATGCGCACTCGTTCTCAAGCCCGTAGACGTCGACAACCACAAGTCCGACAAACTTCTGTTGAATCACCAAATCTTGAGAAACCAAATAACAATCAAGAAACTTTCAATCCTCCCATAGTTACGATGGACGATAATCGAACTATGGCGCAATTGCTCGAAGCACCCACCTGGTAGGGTTACGGAGGATGCAATCCGTTGTTCCCGAGATCAAACGCAAACAATTTCGTGATCAAGCATGGTCTACTTAATCTTGTTCAAAAAAACAAGCAATTTTTTAGACATGATAAAGAAGACCCACTGATACTTCCGATATTTCAACAAGATCAGTTCTTCGATGAAATGTGTCCCGAACGTCCCGGTACGTCGGTTAAGCTTATGCTTTTCCCATTTTTCCTTTCGAGGGAATAGTCGCCGGATTTGGCTTGGAAAAGAACCCCTCAGATCGGGATTCTTACATGGGATGACCTTGTGTCGAAATTCATTAACCACAATTCTTTCCTCTTCTAAAACGACAAATTCTTAGAAATGAAATCACAAGGGTTTCAACAAAGTTTTGTCGAATCATTTTATGATGCATGGGTGCCGATTCATGATCTTCTCTAGGGACATGCCGCTCATGGGTTTTCGGATTGCATCAACTCGATTACATTTATTAATGCCTTGAACACAACTGATCATGATTCATTGAATTCCGCCGAACGGTGGTAAACTTTTTGGATAAAATGCCCCGGGAAGTAATGTCTAAAAAATAATCGAGAGTAAATCCAAAGTTTGCAATTCACGAAGCAAACCCCGTTGTTGCTAAAGTGAGTGCAAGCAAGTTCCAGTTCCTAGGTATCTCTCCTGATGTCTCCGAATCAAGATATGGTCAAAGCATTGCTCCTTGATAAGAAAAACTCAATTCCAAGCTCCCTCTCACCCAATACCGCGTCCGTTTAAAATGAGTTGGTCGAGGAAAGTTGTGTTTGTGACTTGCGGTGGAAGCTCATTCATATCAAGTTGTCCCGCCCGATGGCATATTTATCATGACATATTCTTGCTTACGTTTCTCATGCATCTTGGCGGCTATTTCAATCAAGGAAATTACCAGTGCCGACCTCCCAAGGTTGCCAAACCAAATTGACCTCCCGTTTTCCTCCTATGCAAAACCATCTAAACAACCAATTTCGGGGGATCATATTTTTAACAAAATAGCGGGAAACAAATTTTAACCATACATCGGGGTTAATAATTTCAGGTTCATAAGGACCAATTTACAAATACCAGGTGTTAAACAACCACCAGGCTTATCAAGCTCCTGTTACCAAGCTCCCGCTCCTCAAACACAAGGTGTGTCTAAGACCGATTTTGATAGCTACGTAAAGGCTAATGATGCGGTTATGAGGAATGTGCAAAACCAGGGGCAAAACCTGCAAGCTCAATTGAACAACTTGGCTACTTCAAACCAAAGGCTTGAAAGTATGCTAAGTAACTTTATCAAAATGAACACCGCCTCTACTTCAGGTTCGGGAACTCTCCCGGGCAACACCATTACCAACCCAAAGGAAGATTTGAAAGGTATCACCACCCGAAGTGGTGTTGCATGTCAAGGACCCGCGATTCCTTCTACTTCATCTTCTTCTCCGAAAGTAGTGAATCGTGATACCGAGGTTACAAAGGATACGATGTTTCCTACTAATAACGGAAACACCGAGGACGTCCAACCTACGGTTATTCAAGTCCAATCTCAAAATCCAACTTCCGAGCCCGTTGTTGATCCCATGCCTAACCAACGAACATCGATTCCGTTTCCTTCAAGAAGAAATGATGAAAGACGCCGTGAAAAAGCTAACGACCAAATTGAGAAATTCTACGAAATCTTTAGAGATTTGAGTTTCGAAATTAGCTTTACGGATGCCTTGACCCTTATGCCAAAATTCGCCTCGACTCTAAAAACTTTAATCGGAAACAAAGAGAAAGTGATTTGAAATGGCTAGTAGAACTCCATTGAACGAGAATAGTCAGCAAGTCATCCCTAAACCAAGTTTACCGGAAAAAAAAAAAATTGGATGACCTGGCCGATTTCTCATTCCATGTGAATTTTTTGGGATTAATACATGCAACGCCTTGGCCGATCTCGGCGCAAGCATTAATCTTATGCCATATTCCGTCTGGAAAGATCTCTCTTTTCCCGAACTAACCCCGACTTGCATGGGTAGAGCTAGCAGAAGTTTCAATCACTGAACCGATCGGTATTGCTAAAGACGTCCGTTTAATGGTGGGAAAGTTCCAGTTTCCAGCAGATTTTGTGGTCGTTGATTTTGAGCCAGACCCCCGAGTACCTTTAATTCTCGGGAGAAGTTTCTTAAAGACCAGTCGTGCATTAATAGATGTTTACGAAGGTGAAATTACCCTTCGTGTTGGCAAAGAGGCCATCACCTTCAATCTGGACCAAACTTCGAGATACACGGCTAATTACAATCATATGACGGCAAACCGAATCGACGTCATTGAATTGGCATGTGAAGAATACTCGCAAGAAGTCTTAGGTTTTAATGATTAGGTTGATACGCTAATCCCTTCTCCGGGGATTACGATCCAATTGTTTCAAATTCTTCACCAACACTAACTCCTTTCGGGGATAGTGATTTTCTCCTTCTCGAAGAAGCAAATGCTTTTATAGCTATCAATGACGAGCCAATTTCACGGGAAATTGATGCTACTTACTATGATCCGGAGGGTGACATTCTTATTCTAGAAGCACTTCTCAATAGTGAACCGTTGCCTCCTCTTCCGAATCATAAAGATTATTCACCCGGAATCCGGGAAGAACTTAAAGTTGTTGAAGCTAAATCATCATTTGATGAACCTCCCGAGGTTGAACTCAAGGACTTGCCACCTCATTTAGAATACGCATTTTTGGAAGGCGACGACAAGTTGCCAGTCATAATTGCAAAAGATTTAAAGGATGAGGAAAAGGCAGCTCTTATCAAGGTTCTAAAGTCCCACAAGCGAGCCATCGCTTGGAAACTCTCTGATATCAAGGGTGTTGATCCAGAGTTTTGTACTCACAAAATCCTTATGGAAGAGGACTACGAACCAACAGTTCAGAGTCAAAGACGGGTAAACCCAAAGATCCATGACGTCATCAAAAAAGAGGTTGAAAAACTCCTTGACGCCGGATTAATTTATCCGATCTCTGACAGTCCATGGGTTCCAGTAAAATAACAATATAAAACATCAAACTCTTAAAAAAAAATTAAATAATATTTATAAAAACCAAATGAAGCACGATACATTGTGTACCAAAGAAGGGTGGCATAACCGTCGTCAAGAATGATGATAATGAATTGATACCAACTCGATTGGTCACAGGGTGGAGAGTGTGCATTGACTATAGAAAGTTGAATGAAGCCACTCGAAAAGACCATTTTCCATTGCCCTTCATGGATCAAATGCTCGAAAGACTCGCGGGATGGGGAATCCCAATATTATTGTTTCCTCGAAGATGGCTTATTGGGTTATATTTTTAGATCCCTATTGACCGAAGGATCAAGAGAAGACAACTTTCACTTGCCCATACGGAACATTTGCCTATCGCCGCATGCAATTTTGGGTTTTGAAATGCACCCGGCCGTTTCATTGATGTATGATGAATCTTCCATGACATGATCGAAAAGGGCAAATGGAAGTGTTCATGGATGACTTTCTCGGTATTCGGGGATTCTTCTCTACATTGCATATTCCCCATTTGGAAAAAATGTTTTAAAACGGTGTGTGAAGGACACCAATTTATCCCTAAATTGGGAGGAAAGAAAAGCCATTTCATGGTGAAGGAAATTTAATCAAAAAATAAAACTCCAACAAAGGCATACTGGCATTGTTCTTAGACAACAAAATTTCTAAAGTCGGGGAATTGAGGTCGATCGTGCTAAAGTTGAAGTTATAGCCAAGCTCCCTCACCGAAATACTGTAAAGGCTTGTCCGTAGTTTTCTTGGGCATGTCGGTTTTTACCGACGTTTCATACAAGAACTCTTTCAAAAATTGCCCGTCCAATGACCCACTTGCTTGAAAAAAGAGGACTTATTTTTCTTCTCAAAAGAGTGTATTGAATCTTTAATTACACTTAAAAGAAAATTGACTGAGGCTTACAATTTTGGATTGCTCTCCGACTGGGACTTGCCTTACGAACTTCATGTGTGATGCAAGCGACTTTGCAATTGGGGGCAGTCCTAGGGCAACGAAAGAACAAAGCATTTCCAACCAATTCACTATGCCAGCAAGACAATGACCGAAGCTCAAGCACACTACACTACGACCGAAAAAGAATTACTTGCCGTAGTGTACGCTTTTAAGAAATTCCGGTCATATCTCGTTTTGTCCAAGAGCATAGTGTATACCGATCATTCTGCTATTAAGTATCTCTTTGCTAAAAAGGTTGTTTTTAAAGCAGATTAATGCGGTTGGATCCTTTTGCTCCAGGAATTCGATGTTGAGATCACGAGAAAAAAAAGAGCAGAAAATTTGCCGCGACCATCTCTCCAGACTTGAGAACCCTCACCAAAATGGAGTCGGAGACAAGCGAAATAACGGAAAACATTTCCACTCGAAAACTTTGGATCGGTTGCTCTTCGTGATGAGAGTAACCCCATGGTTTTGCCGACTTGAATATACCATGCGGGGGGAACTTCATTTGTCAAGGAATGTCGTCCCAACAGAAAAACAAGTTTTCAATGATGTCAAAACATTACTTTTAGGGGACGACCCTTTCTATTCAAGATTCTGTTGTTGACCAAGTAATTAGGACGTTGTGTTTCAGGGCAAAAGCTTTTGAAATCCTCAAAGCATGCACAGTAGACCCACCGGGGGAAACTTCGGTGCCAATTACCACCGCTAAAAAGGTCTTTGATTTCAGGATTTTTATTGGCAACGATTTACAAGGATTGCCCAGACTTGGTTCACCCGATGTGACATTTGTCAACATCAAGGAAAATTGCAACGTGATGATGATGCCACAAAAACTCTATCCATAGTTTGCGATATCTTTGAATTTGGGCATTGATTTTTATGGGGCCATTCCAGTCTTCAAGAGGGAACAAATAAGGACTCGTGGCAGTCGATCTACTTGATCAGAAATGGGTTGAAGCGTGAAAGCGCTCCACACAATGATGCCCCGAAGTTGTTTGCAAATTTCTTTAAAACTCTCTTATCCAGTTTTGGTGCCCCTCGTGCAATCATAAGTGATCGCGGAACTATTTTTTGCATATGACCCAGTTTTCAAAAGTCATGCTTAAATATGGAGTCACTCATCGTCTCTCCACCGCGTATCATCCACAAACAAGTGGACAAGTTGAGGTATCCAATCGTGGTTTAAAAAGAATTCTTGAAAGGACCGTGGGCGAAAATCGTGCCTCTTGGTCGGACAAACTGGATGACGCTCTCTGGGCCTTCCGTACAGCTTACAAAACACCCATCGGGTGCACTCCGTACAAGCTTGTATATGGAAAGGCATGTCATCTACCGGTTGAGTTAGAGCACAAAGCTTACTGGGCCCTTAAGCATACAAACTTCGATATCAAAACCGCGGGTGATCACAGAAAAGTTCAACTCAACGAACTTAACGAACTTCGTGATCATGCCTACGAAAATTCTTTGATTTACAAGGAGAAAACTAAGAGAATCCACGATGCTAAGATCAAAAACCGCGTTTTCAACGTTGGTGATCAAGTCCTTCTCTTTAACTCTAGATTAAAAAATTTCTCGGGCAAGTTGAAATCCCGTTGGAGTGGACCATTCACCGTTACCCAAGTTTTTCCGTATGGCACCGTCGAGTTATCCCAAAACTCCGGGCCAAATTTCAAAGTGAATGGTCATCGTTTGAAGCACTACTTTTGGGAGGAGACTACCAACCGAGGTAGTCCCGGATCTCAGGTCGTTCCCCATGGATCAATAAATTCGGGGAGACGGGATCAAGTATAGCGACGCATAAACAAGGCGCTTCGTGGGAGGCACCCCTCATGCTTATCAGTAGTATTAGTAATGGTATAATTGTTTTTTGTGAGGAGGCTTACATCTTCAATTTACCCTTGTGTTTTGTTCATGTTCTGTGTGCTTTGTGGGATTGGGATGGCCTGGATTTCCGGATTGTGAAGACTCTCGTGCTTCTCGTTTTTCTTTCATTCACAAGAGTTTCGCCATCTCAGCTTCATTTGGAACCCAGTATCCAAAATCTATTAGACTAACCGTTTTATCTTTTGGCAGACTTCATAAACGGCCATTAGTATTTACGTAGGTACCCCTTTTAAAACATCGAGGACGATGTTAGTTCTATATGGGGGATCTTCGATTTGATTTTTGCCTGAGTCGTTTGTTATCACGTAATCCCGTTTTCACCACCAAATTTTCGCAAAAAATACAAAAAAATGAAGAAGAATAAATTTAAATTTTCAAAAATATAAAATCAGTGTTTTGTCAAGGTTTTGACTTTCCCAATGGCACCTCCTGTTATGAACATCATGGGATATGTAGTAAGTTTTAGGATTAGAATTTAGATTTAGAATGTTTTTTTTTTATGTAGAATAGTTTAGTTATTTTAGAAATTTTTTTTTAGAATAGATTGAATTTATAGAATTTTAGATATTTAGTTTTCTTTTAGAATTAGAATTTAGATTATTTATTTCTTTTTAGAATGAGAGATGTTATTTTAGATAAGTTTATTATTATAGTTATACGATACGATAGAATACTTTTTTTATGAATGTAGACTTTTAGAATTACTATATCTTTTATTAGAAGAATTTTTTTTTTAGATAGATTTGAATGAGATAGTAGATTTAGAATTTATAGAATGATTTTTTTAGAATGATAGAATGAGAAATAAATTTTGACTCGATCGGGCGTGTTGAGCCCTAGCTTTGTTCCTTAACCATTTAATAAACGAAAGTTTATTAGGCTAAGCTTTCGCGGATCCTTTTATTAAGGATTTTAAATTTGCGAAGAATGAAAAATGATAGTGTTATTTAAAAGTGGGATGCTAAACAAGGATTATTTGGAAATCTTAAAAGCTTATAAGTGTAACTTGTCGCTTTTTCTCCCAGAAGCTCTTAACCTGACTAATAAACGTGCTTAATTTTGCTTTAACTTTAAACCGACATTTTCTAAAAAGAAGCTCTTTCGGAAACGAAAATATATTATCTTAGTCAGTTTTTATACTGAGTTCTAAAACGAATTTTTCTCTATTACGAAAAATATGTTTAAAAAAAAAAAAAAAAAAAAAAAATAATAATAATAATAATAATATAAACTGTGGGCTGATAAAGGTTTACTGCATCTTGCCGGCTCACAACCGATGTTGCAGTCTTCAAAACAAGGCCCATAGTGAGATAATAAATCTGTAGGTGTTATCAATAAGAAACCGTCGTCAGACTAAGTCACTACATCTTGTCGGAGGCGAGGCCGATGTTGTAGTCATGTAAATGATGACGGTAGTATAGTATATAGCAATAAATGAAAATTTAATGGTTAAGATTTCTTTTTCTAAACTCAAGTATAATTTTGAACTAAGAATAACTTGCTTTAAGACTTCAAAAGTTGTTGGTTGCCGTCGGTTTAGATTATTTCGAATTACAGTATTCTCCGTTGGGGTGTCAAAATAACCTGGGCACTTGTGATGGGCTTGTGGGACGTTCCGAGAATAAAAGGTGTTACATGGAAATCGCACCAATGAGATCATTAAATTTTTGATGTTTGCGTGCTTTGAGTAGTATTGTTTATTTAACGGTAAATCTAAGAAATTCGGCCTAAAAGGATGGAGTATCCCGCTATTACATTGCGAACATTCTCCTGTGGGGTCTCAACCTGATAACCTAAGTCGAACTCGGCTGGGATCTATCGAGAATATGCTGGTTGGTGGGTGGGTGATCTAGTCTTTTCCCCAGATTTCTTCAGAAATATCGTTATGCACATAAACTATGCTACTTTCTAAATTGTCGATCTTAAGTTCCTTTTTGATTTCTGGCAAATAATTTCCTTGGTTCGGAGGTGATGAAGGATCACTGTTAAGGAGTGCTTCGAGAATAAGAATGTCCCCCTCTGAGTCATAATAGGATTCATCAACTTCCGGTGAAGTTGGATCGTCGGCTAGAGCAAGAAAAGCATCAGCTTCTTCCAGAAGTAGAAAATCACTATCCCCAAAAGGAATGAGAGTCGGAGAAGAATTTGAAACTATCAAATCATAATAGGGAGTGGGATTTCCACTTGCGATCACATCTAAAAATCCTAGAACTTCCTGAGAATACTCCTCACAAGCTAATTCAACAACGTTGATTCGATTCGCCGTCATATCATTGTAATTAACTGAGTATCTCAAAGTTTGATCAAGATTGTAAGTAATGGCCTCATTGTCTACTCGAAAGGTTAATTCTCCTTCGTACACGTCTATCAAATCATGACTGGTCTTAAGAAAACACCTCTCGAGAATTAGAGGTACTTGGTATGTGCTTAATTACACATACCTTTTTCCATTAAAAACGGACTAAAATGACTAAAAAAGACAAAAGTTGCCAAATATATGTTTGTTTTGCATTTGTATTGTGCAGTAAACGGATATTCAGAAAAGGACGAAAAACAAAGCCAAAAACGACAAAACTGGGCATGGAATGGAATAGTGTGAAAAGACGAAGCCAAATCGAAGCCAAAAAGTCAGTCAAGTCAAAAAGTCAACAGAAAAGTCAAACAGTCAAAGTCAAAGTCAACCCCGACAAAGTCAAAGTCAAGAAGAAGTCAAAATCAGAAGAAATATAACTTGAGGGACCAAAAATGCCAAATCCCTAAGTGTATTAAAAGAAGAAAAAGACTACAAGGGTGGAATTTGCAATTTACTGAAAATACAAGTAGAGGGGCATTTCTGCCAAACCCTCATACTTGTACCACCACAAGGACTAAGAATGCAAGAGTGCATATATCTTTGAGGGGCTGATTCTGCCAAAACCATAAAACTTCATCACCACAAGGACTAACCTTGCAATACATCAAATAACTCTTGAGGACCATTTTTGCCCAACTCCAAAACCTTTATCACCACAAGGACGTTTGCTGCAATAGACAAGTAAAGGTTCAGGGATCTTTATTGCCACTCTCCCAAACTTCAAAACAATACCCAGCACTGTTTATCTTCCATCTTTTCCCGCCAATACCCAATCCCAAAACCCATTCACGGGTTTCTCTCTTTTCCATCCTTTTACCCTGCAACAATATCACCAATGGATAAAACCTTTTACTCCCCATCACAAGATACCATGCCAAGCTGGCAATCCATGTCAAGCTTTTAGGCGGGAAAAGAAATTGAGGGCCGAGATTAAATGGAATGGATTCCAATGAAGAAGGAAGGCCAGGATTGGCTTGAGTTTCATCTCACAGAAGAAAACCAACAAAAACAACAGCAAGAAATGCAAACTGCTATAAAAAGAGAAGGAAAGAAGAAAGAGAAAAAAAGAACTAGGATTTTTAGATTTTCAGCATAGCTTAATTTTATAATTTCTGTGGTTAATTGTCTTTAAATATTCTGTATTTTATTTAAAATCTTGTATCTTTTATGCATTTCTAATTAAAACTGAAGTTTATTACAAAAATTGTTATTTACTGTTCACTTTAGCATTGTTGAATTTAAGTATTTAAATCTTGTTACAACTTGTTACTTGTTGTCATTTAGGCCTTGTTATGTCCTGTTATACCTTTTCCTTTCATTAAAATTCTTAATGTGTTGCTTAAATTTGCTAAGTCATAGTTAAGGGGGTGTTTGGTTTAATGACCAAAATGGGTTGTTAATGGGTTAAAACCATTTGGTGACTTTTGTTTAACTAATTTGGGGTAGTATTAATCATTTCCTTCTGGTTTTCTCATTAAAATCATGTTTTTTAAGTTTTCCAATATATGCCTTTAAAACTGTTTTACATAACAGTTTTAAAGCCATTACTTGGATCAAGCTTTTAAAAGCTAATTTTCCTCTTGTTTTAAGTTCAGTTAGTGCACAAAGAGTTGGCAAACTCTTTGTATTGGCTTACTCTTTTTTTACTATGCAAAGTCTTCCTGTCAAAGTATGTTGTATTTAAAAAAAAAAGTCCATTTTCCAAGTTAACTTATCAGCAGGAAAAACTTGCTCTTAGCCCACCAATTTTTGAGTACAAGCTCATCAAGAGCTTGTCTCAATCTGTTTAAGCTTACTTTTTATTTTGGAACTCATTTTGTAGCTTATTTTTACACTTGCACTTGTCCCCTTTAAAACTGTCACAGGCTCCCCTGGTGCTAGCACCATCTTTTCAGCCCTCTTTTCTTGGCTTATTTGATCTGCAACCTTAGTTTTTTTTGCCTTTCTAGAAAGCCAATAAGCCCATGTATAAGTCCTATAAGCCTTAAGCCCCTAGGTCACTCTAAGTGGCTTATTTTTAAGCCAAAAGTTTGTCCCCAAGGCTGTTTTGCCTGCAGCATTTAGGCATTTGGCTTATTGGCTTATTTGAGTATTCTAG
>BQNB010013478.1:34299-77077 GCA_026074375.1 Tanacetum coccineum | reverse complement strand
AGAGGACATCATGAAACTAAAGGAATTGATGGAATTTGTACCAAACTATCTGAAAGGGCTCTTGATTTGTAATATAAAAACAGATAGAGTGAATTGGTGAGAAAAAGAAATGAGAGATATAGTAAGCTGAAAAATAGAAAGAGAGTTAGGCGATATAAAAACAGATAGAGTTAATTGGTGAGAAAAAGAAATGAGAGATATTGAGAGATTAAAAATAGAAAGAGAGCTTGTGAGATCAAAATTGATGATGGAAATGCTTATTGGAAAGAAATTAGGGTTAATACTAGTGTCTTAAAATTAATGCTGCCCAGCTTAAACGTAATGTTGCTAAGCTTAAGTTAATGTTGTTAGGCTTAATTTACTTCTGCCCGTATTAGTTTATGCTGCAAGATATACACGTACTGTTGTTAGGCATAAGTTAATGCTGCCAGGCATAACTTGCTACTGCTGGGATAGTTAATACTGTTAGGCTTAACTTAACACTGCCAGTTCAAGTTAATGCTGTTGAGGGTGATTTCATAAATACTTCTATTAAGGGTTTCAATCACTTATTCATTCGATTTTACAATTTGTTATCCTCTCTAATCATAAACCCTAACTCAATTTCATCTTTAATTATCAAATCCCATCATAATGTCGACCCCAAAGTTTGCTGAAACTCACAATTTGGTTGCATTTTTGGAGAAACCAAAGAAAGTAATAGGTTTGAGGAAATTATTGATTTTCTAAATACAAGTTCTGTCCAATATGCATTAAGGGTTAATCCCACCATTTATACTACCTGCATTGAACAGTTCTAGACATCTGCTAAAGCTAAGACAGTTAATGGGGAGTGTCAAATACAAGCTCTAGTAGACAAAAAGGTTATAATCATTAAGACGAGCATAAGGAGTGACCTTAAGTTGGATGATGCCGAAGGAACAGATTGTCTACCTACTGCTACCATTTTTGCAGAATTGAAAAGAATGGGGTATGAAAATCTTACTCAAAAGCTTACATTCTATAAAGCTTATTTTTCATCCCAATGATATTCTACCAATACCATACCTGCAAATGCCTTTGTGTAAGACTACATCCTATAATGAATTACATAAGCACTATGGCATACTGCTAGTCATATGTCCCTTGCGTACATAATAAAAATTTCAACTTCTCCAAGTATAATTTTTCGAGACAAATATGCGGTGAAGAGCGTATAAGTTGGGTAAAATTTCTACTGTATCCAAGCTTTTTGCGCCAAGTCTCTTCCAAGACAAACAAGAGCGAGGGCGCATGTCTATACATAAAGGAATTATGATATACTTCCCACACCAAGAAGGTTGTTTTGCTAACAAGTAAGCACGACCAGGAAATTGTTTTTTCTGGAGAAGGACCCACCTTACTATCGAAACACACATGATTCTCATACTGAAGACATAGGTGAAGATTCAGCTGGTTTTGTAATATCAAATAGAGGAAGATTGTTGGGATCTCAGATTTGATGATTACAAAATTACATATGCATAAATGAAGAAAGATGAAACAACAAGGACTTAATGTGATAAATTAAGTTAGCTTCCTATGTAAGCTAGGTTTTCTTTTAAACCCTCTATATAAAGGGTCATAGGCATCTGGTTTAAATCATCCATCATAGTTAGATCTCTCCAATGAGAGTCTAGACACACAAAGAAAACATGTGTATTATTAGTTAGTTTATAGTTTATTATTAGTATGAATAAAGAAAACCTTGTTCATAACATTGATGTTCTTATTTATTCCGCTGCATATTATATTATTCAATGTTATTATATCTTAGATGGGCAAAACAATCTTATCAATTGGTATCAGAACAGGTTGTTCATGATATCTAGGATTCAAGGTTTTGTTTGTATGGTTTATGTGATTTTCAGTGGCTGGCAGATTCGGTGAAGAATAAGGTTTTATGCATATTCGGTAATCCAAAAAAATACTCTATCTCTTTGTTATCTTTATCAGGGCTGTTATTATATCTTCAGCTGCTATTAATTGGGTTCATTAAAAGTTATTGTGGCTGTAAATTTGTGATGATTCCGCTGCTCATAAACAACAAAAGAAACCCTAACTTTTAGGGTTTTGATAAGTACTATTACAGTCACAAGGTATAAATGGTACATGTTTCAATTTATTGACAAGGAGAAGAAGTTTTCCTGTATTCGGAGAACAAGCAGCAGATATAGCATGGTTCTTGAATTAAAGACATGGCAGCAGGTTTGACGTGAACAGCAGTTGGCACGTTTAATAAAGGTTAGTGATTTTGTTTTTCATGGTATCATAAAGAAGGCAGCAGGTGATTAGGTTTTGCTAAAGAAGAAAACCCTAATTCATCTAGGGTTTCACAAGAAGCTTCTGTGAAGATTATTGATATAGGTTTATGGTACGGTTAATGCATAATATATTTGTTTTGATCTGCTGTTGTATATGTGGTTTATTGATCTGTTAGTGTTTGAGCTAAAACAGCAAGATATGGATGTGAATTCTATGGAAGTTATTTCTTATTCGCATAATATATAAGATATCACAGGTTGTTATGGTTAAGGATGCGTGGTAAACTCCTGATTTGTAAGGATTGTGAAAAGGTTTATTAATGCTGCTAATTGATTCATGGTGTGTATATATGGATGTAGATTTTTTTAGGGATTTACTCCCATAATAATCTCATATATATTTTTGGACGTGGTTAAAGTGAATATGATTTGCTGCGTGATTTTTTGGAAGACACAGTTATGTTTAGTAAGTTATATAAGGTTGTTGATGTTATGCGTGGTGATTATTTTTGGTAGCAAAGGTGAGTAATGAAAACAGGACTGGATAATGAATCTTAAAAGGAAAATTAGGCCTTAATTAAATTTTATTTGGTGTGGGCTAGATCTGAATGTATGTACTGCTTATGGTTTGATTAGTGCTGCCAAGATAATCTTCAGTACTACTCTTACAAGATTTTTAGTATTGCCAGTTGTTGTTTAATGCTGCTCGTTATGGTTAGTGCTGCTAGTGTAGCTTGTAGCACTTAGTACTGCCAGGTCTGTGGATGCTTCAACTGCTAGCGATGAAAGCAGTTGGTTAATACTGTTGGGGCTTTTTGTTTATACTGCTAGCTTTGTCCGATGTTGGACAACAGACGCATTTGGATCTCGGATAGAACTGGTTTTAACAACAGTTTATTCTCATTGATTTTATGGCTCTTTTTGGATTTATTGAAAAGGTGATTACGAAGACAATTGAATATTACTTATTTGATGTTGTAGTTGAGTTTCACAGATGCGTGTTCTTATTATATCCTCTGGTCAAGGATAACTTGTTTGTGCTTATATGATGTTGACGAAGACTTGCAAAATCTAGGAATGTGTGATTTTTCTTATGATGCTCAATGCTCACATTCGCTATCACTTGAAGGAGTTACGTTATTGTGCTCAGTGTCTCATTTTATAGGATAAATGAGGATTTTGTCAAGAGGTTGCGGTCTACTTATACTTTTCCCCGTAGTAGGAGTTCGACATCACGTGGATAGTGCAAGACATAAGACACAAGTTTAGGAGATTCTACTTCTTCATCAAATTCGTTATACTCAATTTTCTTCATCAGTGATCACTACATAGAGCCTACAGAGTTCGAGATTCAAGAGATGGTAAACAAATTGGTTTCAGGGGAAGCTTATTGATTAAATGTTTAACCATCTACATGCACCACTTGAGGGGAAGTGTTTACAAGTTGCTTATCTACTGAAGACCCCTATTGGATGATTACAAAAAGGAGAAGAAAGACTATAGAGATATGATTTGCAGCTTATTATGTGTGGTGGCATGTTCAAGAAGATCCTAAGTTAAGGGGAAGCTTTGAAGATTGTTTCATTCATGAAGATTGTTTTGTAATATCAAATAGGGGAAGATTATTGGGATCTCAGATTTGATAATTACAAAATTACATATGCATAAATAAATAAAGATGAAACAACAAGGACTTAATGTGATAAATTAAGTTAGTTTCCTATGTAAGATAGGTTTTCTTTTAAACCCTCTATATAAAGGGTCATAGGCGTCTGGTTTAAATCATCCATCATAGTTAGATCTCTCCAATAAGATTCTAGACACACAAAGAAAACGTGTGTATTATTAGTTAGCTTATTAGTTAGTTTATAGTTTATTATTAGTATGAATAAAGAAAACCTTATTCATAACATTGATGTTCTTATTTATTCCACTGCATATTATGTTATTCAATGTTATTATATCCTAGATGGGCAAAACGATCTTATCATCCATTCATACTCAACTATCTTCATCTAAATCTCAAAAGAAAAAGTCAAGAAGGAAACAGAGGAAGGACAGTGGTCCTACAAAGCCTATCCCTGATGAGGCTATCAATGAGGAGCATATAGCTACCCCTTCCTGTGATCCACCTCAAAGTGGTGAGGATAGAATGCAACTTACTGAATTGATGGATCTTTGTACCTAATTACAATCAAGAGTTCTTGCTCTAGAGACTACAAAATCTAATCAAGCTTTGGAGATTGAGAGCTTGAAAAGAAGAGTAAAGAGTTTGGAAAAGAGAAGGAAGTCAAGAACACCAGGGTTTAAGAGATTAAGGAAGGTTGGTTTAGTTAGCAGGGTAGAATCCTCTAATGATGTTAGTTTGGGTGCTCAGGAGGATGCATCCAAACAGGGGAGGAAAATTGTTGATCTTGATGCTGATGCAGAAGTGACTTTGGTGGATGAGACTCAAGAGATGAATGATGACAACCTGATGTTTGATACAGGTGTGTTGGAAGAGCAGGAAAAAGAAGTTGCTGAAAAGGAAGTTAGTGTTGCTGATCCAGTTACTACTGCTGGTGAAGTAGTTACTACTGCTAATGTTGAAGTTACTACTGCCAATGCTCCAACAACAACTATTGATGAGTTGACTCTGGCTCAGACTCTAATAGAAATCAAAGCAGCTAAACCTAAAGCTGTTACATCTGCTGCTGCAACAACTACAACTACAAGACCCAAGGTTAGAGGGGTTGTTGTTCAAGAGCCAAGTGAATTCAAAACAACATCATCACCTTTACAAGCATCACAACTTCCATAGGCTAAAGACAAAGGCAAGGCAAAAATGGTTGAGCCTGAAAAACCTTTGAAGAAGAAAGATCAAATTGCAATGGATGAAGAAGTTGCTAGAAATCTTGAAGCTCAACTACAAGCTGAATTGGAAGAAGAAGAGAGGATTTCAAGACTAAAGGAAGAAAAAGCCAACATAGCTTTACTTGAATCATGGGATAACACACAAGCTATGATGGATGCTGACTTTCAATTGGCTCAACAAATGCAAACAGAAGAACAAGAACAGTTGAGTATTGAAGAAAAGTCAAAATTGTTTGTAGAACTCTTGGAGAAGAGAAAGAAACACTTTGCAGCATTAAGAGCTCAAGAGAAAAGGAGCAAGCCACCAACTAAGGCACAAAAGAGAAATACAATGTCTACCTATTTGAAGAACATGGCTGGATACAAACACAATCAGCTGAAGAGCAAAAGTTATGATGAGATCCAGGAGATGTTTGATAAAGAGATGAAAAGGGTAAACACTTTTGTAGACATGAATACAGAGTTGGTGAAAAGCAGTGAGACAAGAACAGAAGGAAGTTCTAAAAGAGCAGGGGATGAGCTTGAATCTGATAACTCAAAGAAGCAGAAGATAGATGAGCATGTAGAAGCTGAAAAAGATGATGATCAAGAGGAGGCAGAGATGAAAAAGCATATTGAGATAGTTAAAGATGATGAGGTAGCAATTGATGCTATACCTCTAGCCACCAAACCTCCAGTGATTGTTAAATACAAGATTGTCAAAGAAGGAAAGTTTGTATACTTTCAATTGATAAGAGCTGATGGAAGTTCAAAAAGATACTTATCAATGATCAAGATGCTCCAGAATATTGATAGAGAAGACTTGGAGACCCTCTGGAAGTTGGTTAAAGCTAAACATGGGAATACAAGGCCAGAGGATGAATATGAAAGAGTGTTATGGGGTGATATGAAGGTAATGTTTGAACCTGACATAAAAAGTATTCTAGAGCTTAAACGAAGATATTTGAAGATTACTGTTCTGACAACCAATACGTCGTATCCATCAAAGAAGATACGGCGTATCTGTGCCTGCACTTCACAAAAGACCACGAAGGAAACAGATCATTTACGCCGTTTCCAGAAGAACTATACGTTGTATTCGAATGCCATATGAAAGAAATATTCTGGAATGATATCAAACGTAGACCCTACTTCAGAAATCCCAATATTGCCGTATTCTGAGACTTCGCTACGCCGTATCGACCTTTTTTCAAGACCTTATTAAATTAGAAAACTCAAAAAACGGTAGTTTTATTGTTGTAAATCATATTTTCTATACCTAAACACAAAAGTTGGTTTTTCAGAGGAGAAGAAGAGCAAGAGAGGTCTTGCACGTGATTAATTCCTAGGAAAAACTTGTAATCTCCTATACTCTCTTATAATCGTTTGTTTTTTATATCATTCGTCATCTCGGTGTAGTTTACCTTGGCTAAATTTATTAATCTTGTATTGATTTGTGGAAGTGTTGAAGGCTAAAACCTTCGGGTATTAGCCATTATTATGAAGATCTTAATGTTTGGTTTGTTTATATAGATTTCTTAATTTATCGTTGATTGCTTGTTTATGTTTATCAATTTATACTTGTTTACGTGATTAAGTATGCGACCTATCATTCAACTGGGTCTAGTCCTACATATTTAATGCGCTGTAACTTCGGTGTTGTTTGGGCGTAGGCTAAGAGTCCGGGATAGCTTTCCATATTGCAATTTATATATCTAGAATCATAGGATCGCAAATATTGACCTATCTATGCCTTTAGTTTAGTGAGCTTAGTTGAGCCATAAGGTGACCTTGGTATCAACGAGTACGTTCTTATTCCATTAGTAAGGACTCAGACAGTAGACTACTAGTATATAAAGAGCCGTTAAGCAGTAAGTAAGTAAAATTTCTATGAGCTAGGGTTTAACAAGATCACCATTGCTTTAATCCCTAAGATAGATTATAATCAGCAAATAAGGATGCTTTATACGGATGCGTTTAATTGTGACAGAATTCTACGTGTTTAGGTCTTAGGAAGAAGTAACGCCTAAGTCTTAAGAATGATATGCCGCCTCGAGATAAGTAATCATTGCACTAAATAAATAAACCAGCGTTCTGGTTGGATTAATAATGGTTAATATAGTTCTCTTATATTTGGCTATACCTGTTAATTTGCTTGCGTGTGTTTTAGCCTGTCTTTGAATTGGTTTTTGTTCACATACAAACCCAGCTGTCTTTTCTCAGTCAGAAAACCCCCTTACCCGTTAGTTTAGACATTAACAAAGGTTAGATTAGGTTTGCATAGATTAGACTAACTTAGATTATAAAACCAAAGTATTACTACCTCCGTCCCGTATTAAGTGTCCAGTTTGACTTTTTCAAGTCTTTTTTCTTCATCTTTGACCTTTATTATTTCTTTTTATCTTATATGATACTTGATGAAAAATATATGAATTGATAGAGTTTTGAATGTATTTTTCATTGGTATAATTTTCATTAAAAATTATATAACGCAAACATAAATATTTACGATCAAAGTTGATGGCAAAAGACCTCAAAAAGTCAAACTGGACACTTAATATGGGACGGAGGGAGTAATAAATTGAAAGTGTTTCTCGCTCTTAGTGATCGACACCCTACTTACCACGAATCTACCACCGACCGGATACACTGCCCGTTAAAGTGTTGTTTTTGGTTAAGTCGGCAAAATATAAATTTAAAACTTGAATCATAATTTACAACCACACAACGACAGCACATCAAGTTTTTTAAGCCGATGCCGGGGAGTGAAAAATTAATCTTGATTTTTATTTGATATTTTAGTTTTTAACATTAGATTAGATCTAACCCTTAGGATTAGTGTAATTTAGATTAGTGTATAATTATGTATATTCTGTATATTTGCTTGTATATTTGTGTGTTTAATTGTTTGTTTATTTAATTGTTTTTCATAATACATTGTTGATAACATCAAATATTTAATACTTTTTGGTGGCAAAATACCCCCTATACTACCTGCAAATGTTTTACTAACACTCGAAAACGAGATATTTTCTATCATTTTGTAGTTTTCAGGTGAAATACAGGAAAGTGACAATAAACAAGGGAAAAAGGGCCTAAAGTGTAATTTTCTGAAGGATGTTACGACGTAACACTAAAAATGGTTACATCGTAACAAAAATTAAGCAAGTAGGAAGATCAAGGACAAGGTTATGGCGTAACACCATATCTAGTTACGCCATAAACAAGAATTTGGAAGGAAATCTTACCCATGGTAGGATTACGGCGTAACATGTAACAACCATGACTTGAGCAGGTTAGTCAAACCGTTAGTGTTGACTATTGTGTCTGTTGCAATGTATGGTTTATGTGATTCTATGTGTTTATGTGTGCTTCTATGTGTTTATGAGGTATTGGCAATCAATCTATTGAGTGTGATCATCTCAATGAGATTGGATTGATGGTTGAGTTCATTTCGTTCACTTTTGAGTGACGAGGAAATGATTATTGAGATTTTAGCGTTTTTATGATTAATGTGTAAGTATTTATACGTATACGTATTTTCGTGTTAGTAATTTAAGATAAGTTTTGACTTTAGAAGTTTAGTTGAGAAAATGTAAAATTTCTATTTTTGGAAAGTTAGGTTGGAAATGAAAAGTTATTTTTAGAAAGGTAGGAAACTGCCTTTATGCAAAAAGGTTAGCCAAATAAGTAAACATTTTTACAAAAACTTAAGGTTATATTGTAAATATCTAATTAATAAAAAAAATTAAAAAAATATTTTTTTTATAGGATGAATAGTGTTCCGAAAATTAGAAGAAAAAATAATAATAATTAAATTACAAATCCTAATTCTAATCTAAAACCTAGTTAGACTTATACTAGGATTCTATCTAGGTGCTTATATTTACAAGGTTCAAACCCTTAAACCATCCCCATTCATAATTGGCCGGCCATAAGGAGAAAAAAAAAGGGAAAACGAATTTTTTTTTGGGTTTCGCTTTAAGGTACGATTCGACTTTTAATTCTCGTTTGTCTAATTTTCCTAGTAACTTAATTATGGTGGATTTAGGTTTAAAATAGGGTCTTATATAATTAGGGTATTTAATTTCCAGTAAGTTTATGAATACATTAATGTTAGCTTAATATTTAGATTATTGATTAGCGAGATAGAGCACGACTTAGGGCTTAGATCCTCGGAATTTAGATGCGTTTTTCACTGACAGAAACGTTAGGCAGTTCTTGTAACGAGCTAACTCGGTATAAAAGATAATAAAATAATTTAAAAACATACGGAAGATAACCTCAGAGACGTATACTTTCTAGAAAAATCCCGGCCTATAAGTTTTATGGTCGGGGAAGTGGGTCAAATGTCAATACAAAATCAGTGTGTAAAAACGTATGACTAATTTCAGTCTTGGTTTTGATTTTTCTAAAAAATTACTTAGACACTGAGTAGAGGCTCTAAGCACGGGAGTTAGTTTCATTATATTGTGTGTGACCTCTAAATCTCTGTCTGAAGTGTCAGAGAGTCAGAGAGGGGTTTCAAGTTGGGTAATTAAATGCCATATTTTAGAAGGTCAGTTCTGGACGATTTTTAAACACTTTGGATTAATTGAATTTCTTAGGGGTAGGTTATAAAAGGGTTAGTTTATCAGGTAGTGACTTTGGGAGAACTATGAGAGGTTCATAGGACATATATGTAGCAGGGTGAATTTTGGTTTGAATTATGGAGTGTTTAAGTAGTGCGTTTAGGGCACGCAAGTGAGAGTAAAATTCTGCCTAAAACCAGAAAGTTTAAAGAGTAGCATTTAAGTATAAATGAAATATGTTAAGATGGTAAAGTTTTAAATGATTATGGACTATGATAGATAGCCTAGGTATCCATCATAGTTGAAGTTACATCATATTGGGTTGAATACCTAATTGATGGTAGCTAATAATGTGTTTAAATTGTTTAGATTGTTCGTGAGATTTTGTAAAGTTTTGATTGGATCTTTTTGGAAGCTAAGCTTCAGGTGAGTTTCATAGTCCCATTTTTAAATGTCTTTACATTTTGGGATGAAAATGATGCTTGTGATCTAAAGATGTTTTGAATGCTGTGATTATGTGGTTAATGGGTGTCTCTAATGGAAATATGTTACTGTTAGATGACATATTGTTGAATGTTGAATGTGATATTAGTCTGTTATCGGATTACTCATGTAGGCAAGACTTGGGATTTATCCCGAGTGGTAATGTGGTGTTATCGTCTACTTATGTAGGCAAGATCCTTGGAGCTTATCAACTCCTTGTGATATTGTGTTATCGGTACCAAGAGTCTGGAATTGGATATTGGATCCTTTCCATGACTATTAATGGAGCGGGGGTAACGTTCCTACCCAGTTGTTGTAATGGATCGGGGGTAACGTTCCTACCCAGTATGTGGATTGCATGTTAGCATAAGTTCATATTTTGCATAATTGTCCTTTATTGTTTTGATAATCACAGTAATTCGGTTTTAAAGTTTTATTGTTGTCCTAAACCTATGTCTCTCACCAACCATGTGTTGACGTATTTTAGCAACATTTTCAGGTGAGCATATTGAGCTTAGGCAAAGTGGCTAGAGAGAGACTGCTAGGGTGCATGGGAGCATACTTCCCTATTTGTTTTATTTGCATGAACTTATGTTATTTGTTTTGAATTTTATTAGGAGCGTGGATTTATTATTCTTGTATTGGAGAGACCCACTTTCTTTAATACAAGAAGTTGTTTGTTTGGATTATCGATATTGTCATGACACATAGTGTCCCTTGACTCGTTTATGCATTTAGAAATTCTCTGTTTCGACACCATTGTGTTATGATGATATCCATGACGCTACGCCTCGCGTTTCCGCCTTGGCGGGGTGTGACAGATTGGTATCAGAGCCAGGTTATAGAGAACTAGGTGGTTGAGCCTAGACTATAGCTTAAGGGTCCCTCATATAATTGTATTTTAGGGCATAAGTGTTTGTGTACGTATATACCATATGTTCCCGCTACCTAAAAGCTTTGAAATTCTTTCTATTTTGAATTACTACTATATAATATGATATATATATACTTTTTCATTGTGGGGATCTAATAGTATATACCCCTTTGTTATTGTTTTAATCGTGTCTTCCCCTATCCTTAAGGGATATCGTTGGGAGATTATTTACTTCACTGGACTCGCGGAATTGGGTGACTTTTGAGAGAGAAAAATCAAACCCAAGCGAGGCCCAACGTAAGTTTTTTTTTTCTACCTCGATGCGTTGCTATAACCGAGGATTGTTTTTATATTTTGGGTCACAATGTGACTTCTATTTTGTTTGGTCATTTGGGATTTTATGGTTCGTTAGATGGATTATTATGTTTGAGTTATATTTAGATTATTATTAAGTGCTATGTGGTAAATGTGGTGTTATCATTGAGACTGTGCTGGTCTTGGAGTATAGTTCACGTGTTGCAAAAGGTGCAATTATAATTATGGTCGCGAACATAATTATAACGGCAACACACACGTGGACTTGTAACTTTGATTGCATTGATCATTGTTGCTTGTATGTATTATGTAAGGATGTAAGTATGGATAGCTATGTGGATAGTAGCGTAGATGTGATGTGAGATCCTATTGAGGATGGTTGTATGGTTAGAGAATTCTTCTCTTAACCCTTTGAGCGATTATAAAGGATCGAGTTGAGTAGATGGTGAGGTTTCCTTTTCATCTACAGTTGCGTGAGACATCGGATACTGTTTGGTGTTGTCGTCGCGATTTCTTAAGTTGGTTGTTTAGCTCGTTGTTCGTTGAGTTATCTAATTGCTCGTGTTCGGTATTTTAGTTTGTATTATTAGAACTGTGTTCTATGTTATCCGCATTGGCGTTTTGATTGTTTTCCTTTGGTCTAAAGGTGACGATACTTTTTGTTTGTTTCTAAGGCCGTTGGTATGGATGAGGTCTTATGGTTTGTTTGGTTTGCAGAGAGTTCTTGTCCGTATTGTTTTTCAAGTAAATTATTATTTTGAGGTATTGGAATCCTTTAAGTATTTTTGGAGTCTAATTTGACTTTCGTAATGTCTTTTTGTTGTGAGTCATAAATTCATTTTCAAATTAATTATAGTCGATATCATATCGTTTAGGTATTAAAAACTTCTTTCGAAAATAAATAATAAAAATAAAATGCAACACATTTGTTTTAACCATCTTTTGATTCCTTTTATAAAATGATAATTAAAATAAGTTTATGAAAATTTTATTTAAATTTATTTTTACACTTAAAATTATTGACATTTTTAACTAAGGTAATTCTATTGTTTTAAAATGATTGGGTATAAGTTTTGAGGGAAATGTTTCCTGGGTATAAAAATCGGTTTTGGTACAAAGGTTCTTAATCTTTTAATTAATGGGTCATGGTACGTGGTATTATTCATTGGGCGTTTCTAGCATCGTTGATGCGTTTGTTAGGTCTGAGGTTCATTCGTTATGTCAATGTTTACATTTGATTATTTTTTTCTTTTGGGATTGTGTGATTTTTGGGTCCATACCAATTGGTGCATGTGAAGTTTGGTGTTTCTTCATGGCGTGGTTTAGAGTTGATGGTAGGTCTTTATCTTCTGAGTGGTGCGATTGGATGTAGCGAATAGTGAATGAAATTATTCAAAATCTAAGTGGGAATTGGGAGTCTTGTTTTACTTTTGATTTAGTACCTCTTGTTGTGAGAAGCGTCTGTATTGCTTGGTAGGAAGAAAGGTGAGTGTTTGAATGTGATATGATTATTCGAACGTAGAGGTGAGATAGAAATTTCGTATGTGATATGTCACCATATGAAGAGTGCACTCTGGGATGTGTAGTAAGGCTTTTTTTAGGTTGCCGTAATGGACACGTGATGTTTACAGGATATGCATTTTGATGTTAACCAAATGCTCACAGAGGTTTTCATTGAGTTAATGAGCCGGGGTGGTGTCATGGCTGATATAGACAAGCTTAGAATAACTTATATATACTGACGATATTTTAAAAACGACCCCGTAGTCTTAAGTGGAGTATGAGTCACACGTGAAATGATCGTGGAGTCACTGGGAAAAGAGAAGATGTACGTGAAATTGTCCAACATCGTAGAAGTGGAGCAAGCCGGAAAGCCTATCTAAATGTGGGAAGGAATCAAATGGGTAATGAGATGATTTTGGCATTTGCCGGAAGGTGCATATTGATTTGTTGTATATTATGAGCGCCAAAAACATTAGGGACTTGGAAGTATGCTTGGAAAAAAAAGAGAGCCGGTGATTGCTTGTACGCGCGACTAACTGCAGTTCGTATGAAGGATTTATGACTAACGTGGTAGGTTTTGCCTATAATGCTAGAGGGCATTAAGATCGATCACAGACGTGGAGAGTAATCTATTAGGATCATGAATGTTTCCCAACACACTTTCAACAGAGGATTGAACATGAGGCTTAGTCGCATTGGATCGACAGTATGTTAGTAAGTGCCGGTTTTTCGAGGTCATTACCATATCGGTAAGGAATATGTAGGTTGTTCGTAGCATGGAAGTAGAGGAAAAATAAAGTAAGCCAAGAATGAGCTTCTGGATTGACGGTTTGACGATCCAAGCTAAGATCGAGAAAGGATGTTGGTGGTTTATAGGATTTGATGTCCTAAGCAAGAACGACCGTCAACATTAACAGAGGTTGTGAGGGTTGTCAACGAGTGTGAACATGTTCTGGTGACGTGGTTCATACTTGGGTATGACAAGGTTCTGATATCCTTTTGGTGTGATGTAAGGACCTGGCTGGGAATGTAGGAGAGTCGACAAAAGGTTTCTTATCCATCCTGGAGCGGTTACGATGTTGTGTGGTTTTAGGTTATAATTGATGGTTGAGTATCAGGGTCTTAGCATTGTTGCTACAACCTGAGTTTACCGAGTAGAAGTGGGAACAAAGGATAAACTAAGGATATTGTTGTCAAGTTACCAAGTGTGATTATTAGATACGATATGATTGGGTCGTGTCAATAGACAGACTCAAGTTCCCCCATTCCTTGCTATGCTTAAGAACAAGTATGTAGAATTTAATTTAATTGGAATACCTACATAGTGAGTTTGAGTTTTCATAAGGTGGGGATTATCATTCGAGTCTGGATATGAGTCATTTGAGAGAATGGTTGAAAATGGAAGTAGGTCTACATTTTATGGGATATAATGGAAGAGGTTGAGTTTTTATGGATCGGCATTTGGTACAGATACAACCAACTAGATAGTGGGTAATACGGGAAGGCTGAGGCAGCCAAATTGGTGAAGGTGTTAACTTGGGTCAGTAGTAGGAAAACTTTTGAATTAGTGCAGGTAGGTCCTATGGGTGGTTGAAGGTCTCCCTTGGAGAGGTGTAGTACGTTTTTGGAAAGAAATACAAGTTTAGAACGAGTTATGTAGACATTTGAGATCCTTGGGTGGTTAGGCTATAGTTCGGCTTGAGAATTTTTGTCTCTATCATTCTAGTATCCACACTTGTTCGTGAGCAAGAATCATTGAGAGTTTAATTGAATTCGGGTCCTAAAGGGTCTTGTGACATTAGTACTGCCCTTTTAGATGTGTGTTTGTGTGTTTCTTGGTTAAGGTTATCTTTTGAATAAACTCGAAGCATACAGTGAGTCGATTCTTCAAAAACGTATGGGTCTTTGTAACATATTAAAACTTGGTATCAAGACAGTTCTTGTCTTTTTGATGAGTTACCGAAACGGGATGTAACTGCGTTGGTAAACACTAAGTTTTATTAACGAGTTGCTTGATGTCGGGAGAGGTTCAGGTAGTCGGATGTTTTTCTTTTCGTTGTTGGAGGAAGTTGTTGTGTTGCTATTGCACCCTGCGATGGGTAAGCAAAGTCTATAGCTGTTGGATTTCTGATGTAGAAGTTGGATGTGATTATGGTTGGACAAGACTTTTGTTTTTCAAGGAACCGTTAAGTTTGTGGACTAGAAGGTCATGAGTTATAGATAATATGATAGTATTAGCGAAAGTTCGTGGGAGGGTTCGAAGCGTGTGGTCCTGAGTTTTTTGGGAACGCAAGATCAAATTGAGTACTAAGTGTCCTCGTTGTTTGTCGATAGTGCGAATGCCTAGAGTAGTTAATCTTCGGGACGAGATTTTTATCAAGGTGGGGGTAATGTAAACATCAATTGACTTGAGCAGGTTAGTAAAAAGTTAGTGTTGACTATCGTGTGTTTTGTTGCAATGTTTGGGTTATGTGATTCTATGTGTGTTTGTGTGCTTCTATGTGTTTATGAGGTATATGGCAATCAAATCTATTGGTGTGATCATCTCAATGAGCTTGGAGTGTTGGTTGAGTTATTTTCGTTCACTTTTGAAGGACGAGGAAAAGACTTATTGAGTTTTAGGTTTTTATGATTAATGTGTAAGTAATTTATACGTATACGATTTTCGTGTTAGTAATTTAAGATAAGTTTTGACTTAGATGTTTAATTGAGTATAATGTAAAATTTTCTAATTTTTGGAAAGTTAGGTTGGAAATGAAAAGTTATTTTTAGAAAGGTAGGAAACTGCCTTTATACAAAAAGGTTAGCCAAATAAGTAAACATTTTTACAAAAACTTAAGGTTATATTGTAAATATCTAATTAATAAAAAAAATTAAAAAAATATTTTTTTTATAGGATGAATAGTGTTCCGAAAATTAGAAGAAAAAATAATAATAATTAAATTACAAATCCTAATTCTAATCTAAAACCTAGTTAGACTTATACTAGGATTCTATCTAGGTGCTTATAAATACAAGGTTAAAACCCTTAACCCTCCCCATTCATAATTGGCCGGCCATAAGGAGAAAAAAAAAGGGAAAACGAATTTTTTTTTGGGTTTCGCTTTAAGGTACGATTCGACTTTTAATTCTCGTTTGTCTAATTTTCCTAGTAACTTAATTATGGTGGATTTAGGTTTAAAATAGGGTTTATAAATTAGGGTATTTAATTTCCAGAAAGTTTATGATACATTAATGTTAGCTTAATCATTAGATTAATTAGATTAGCGATATGAGCACGCATTAGGGCTTAGATCACTCGAATTAGATGCGTAATTCACTGCAGAAAGTTAGGCAGTTTTGTAACGAGCATAACTCGGTCATAAAAGATCAAATAAATAATTTACAACATACTGGAGATACCTCCAGGAGTCTACTTTCTAGAAAATCTGGCCTCATAAGTTTTTATGGTCGGGAAATGGGAAAATGGCTCAATACAAAATCAGTGTGTCAAAACAGTGACTAATATCAGTATGTTTTGATTTACTTAAAAATACTTAGACACTGAGTTAGAGGCTCTAAGTCACGTGGGAGTTAGTTCATATATTGTGTGTGACCTCTGAATTTTGGCTAAGGTCAGAGAGGGGTCTAAGTTGGGTAATTAATGCCATACTTTATGAAGGTCAGATTCTGGACGAATTTTAAACACTTTGGATTAATGAATTTCTAAGGGGTATATTTATAAAGGGTTGTGACTTTGGGGGAGAACTATGAGAGGTCCTATAGGATATATGTCGCAGGGTGGAATTATGGTCTGAATTATGGGGAGTGTTTAAGTTTAGTGCGTATTTAGGGCACGCAAGTGAGAGTAAAATTCTGCTTAAAACCAGAAAGTTTAAAGAGTAGCATTTATGTATAAATGAAATATGTAAGAATGGGTAAAGGTTTTTAAATGATTATAGGACTATGATAGATAGCCTAGGTAATCCATTCATAGATAGAAGTTCATCATATTGGGTTTGAATACTAAGTAATTCGATGTAGCTAATAATGTGTTTAAATTGTTTAGATTGTTCGTGAGATTTTGTGAAGTTTTGATTGGATCTTTTTGGAAGCTAAGCTTCAGGTGAGTTTCATAGTACATTTTTAATGTTTTACCATTTGTGGATTGAAAATGCTGCTTGTGATCTAAAGATGTTTTGAATCTTATTTACTGTGAATTATGTGGTTAATGGTGTATGGACATATGTTACTGTTATTTGATTATTGTTGCATGTTGAATGTGATATGGTTGTTATCGTTCGACTCCATGTAGGTGGGCAACTATAAACACTGTTATTTTAGGTCATTGTATGACATTATGTATTTCATAATTTATTTTTAGGGTTTTACGCGTTTACTCTATAAACGTAAAACTTTAAGTTAATCGCGTAAAAACTTGAAAATGATCATACAATGTAAACGGGCATTAAACGATTAAATGTTTGTATCAAGCAAGTGTTATATGATTATTATGAGGATAATTAATGACTTTGTTCATTTTATTTTTATTGGCTACGTAAAATTCTTACGTTTCATAATAAAATACGTTTAGGCATACCCGGAAGTTCTAAAACCTAACTACGCCTAAACAAATACCCACGATTATACCCAATACTCAAAATATTAAATATAACATCATATATATATACAAAATGCCGAAATTTTTGAGATTGGACCAAGAGTCATCATATTACATAATATCTAGATATTAACATAAAGTAAACTCTTACACATTTTTCCAACTTGTCATGCTTAACTTAACTAGGGTTAGAAAGTAACTAGGGTTAAGTTAACAAGATATTTATGCTATAAATAAGCATGCATGCATGGCTATTGTTTACAACTTCTATACTTAACATAAAAACTTCATTTTGTTCTCTCTTTTCTTCTCTAAATCCCACGGCAACAATTGGCCATAAAAACAAATCCATACTTTGATTTTGTAAAATCTT
The DNA here is from genome assembly GCA_026074375.1 of Tanacetum coccineum. Taxonomy (NCBI): domain Eukaryota; kingdom Viridiplantae; phylum Streptophyta; class Magnoliopsida; order Asterales; family Asteraceae; genus Tanacetum; species Tanacetum coccineum. The sequence goes on along the minus strand of BQNB010013478.1, from coordinate 59,244 downwards.
TACACTATAACTACATACTTAAGGTAATCTAAGTGTTGGAAGCATGGTTCATCATTTTCAATGTCATAAGAAGAAAACAGGAAAGAAGAGGGTTTTGAAAACCTAATCTAGGGGTTATGGCTTGAAGCTTTTATTTTTGAATCTAAACACGGGTTTTAGACTTATTTCACATCTCTTACACCAATACTAAGGTTTTTCTTTAAATCCTTTATAGTTTTCTTTCTTACTGATTTTTTTGTCTATTTACATGTTAAATATAGCGTATAATCATCCACTAATGACTTTTTTAAATGTATAAAATGGATTTTTTTTGAGATTTATCCATTTATACACTATATTCTCATGTCTAATGTTATAAGTATCATGAAAAGTAAATATAAAAAAATATGTTAACTTTAGTTTAAGTATAAACATGTTTAAAGGGGCTAATTAGGGTTTTATAATGTTTGTTTTCTCCACACGCCTCCACACGTGTGAGTATAAAATTATGCTCAAGTTAAAAAAGGGCAGTGAAAACGCCTGTGCTTACCATCCTCTGGGACAATTATACTGGACCTAGGGAGATATCCTAGAACCTTTATTCTATGATACCAGTGCGCACCTCCTCGCCTGCGAAAATAGGGTTTTATAAAGAGTTTTTATATATTAAATCTACTACACTTAAATAAGTACATAAATGTCAAGGTCTTTATAATGAACAAACATGAAATACATAGGGGCTGTCAAATTCGACAATTTTTGGACAGTAGGTTACTCGACTATTTTATAAAAACAATAATACGCATACGTGACGAACTTCATAATGATAAGAAACTTGAAAAAACCGGATCTATAACGAAAAAATGATACGTTTAAATAATCGAGTTCTACAGACTATTTAAAAAACTTTATAAAACTAATTTTATAAAAACGTTAACCTAGTCTATTACACTCAGCAACTTTTACCTTTTTAAAACACTCTAAAATATGATATAACTTCTTGATACGAGGATGTCACACGCCACAAGTATCGTTAAAACGGAACCTATAACAGAATAAACTACGACGTTTTTCCGATAAATTAAAGTTTATAAAAGTAATTTTGTACAACTCATGATCTGTAAAAACATCCATATATACATCTGTGGATATAAATTTGTGAGTATTATAATCTTTTAATCATACATGAAGTACTGACCTAGGAAATCACTAAAATCGGAGTTTTTTAAACTGATTAAGTCTATCGCGAATACAGAGTTTACGCCTAATTAAAACCTAACCATATACGACAAATGAGCTGTCAAGAACAGTAATTTTATATTTCATCACAGAATCTTTTAAACTTTTAAAAAATGTATTATTTTGACACGCACCGTCACCTTACTACGAAGACGTTGGACGATAAGAACAAGCAGCAACGGTTGGAAAACGACCAAGCTTAGGTCTTTTTACGTAAAAGTATATTTATAAACGTTTTCACTTTATAAATACTTATTTTTACAAAAATGATTAGTTCGGTGATTATGCAATATATATAGTAATATTGAGTTGAGTGATCAAAGTGATATATTACTAGGAGTTTCTAATGACAGGATCCGCTTCGGTTGGCCTGCTTCATCGATGAAGTTGTTGGATTGTTACGATTCTTTTTTAAAGTGTCCCCGAACACTCTCCATTACGTGTCCATAGATCATGACACCTCTTTATTTATGATAGCCCGAAAGATAGATATGAAATGTAACAACTATAAGTTTAATACGATGTTAATTAAAGTACCTCAGTACTTATAATGCCTTAATTTACAAATAGGTTGCATTTATCGTCTTGTGTGAGTGTTTATCTGAGGATTTAATTGAGCTATCTAGTACTCAAGGTGAGTTCATAGCCCCCACTTTTTACAGTTATAACTGGAACTTATTATTATTGGGGTGAGAACATGCATGTCTTTACTAAATTGGACAGGCATGTGTTGACAAGTATTTTGTTATGGTATGCTAAGTAGCACGATAACCTCCTGAGCCCATTATTCATGAATGTTTATTGCATTGATGTAGCTTGTGAATTACATTATCGTGAGCTCAGGGAGAATATGATTTAAAATAGAGCAACTGTCTTTGGGATTTAGTCCCCGTTTGGGAGAATTAGTTATCACCTAGAAACGAACGTTTTCATGGACGCCATGTCGGAATTGGAGGTTGCGGGTTTACAACATCTGTACGGGCATACTATGCTACAAATAGCAAATATTGTTGAGTCGGTGTCATGGTTAGTGCAACAATAGATATGGTTTGTGATTGTTGCTTATTGTTTTTGTAAACACACGTGAAAGTCAAGCCGTCCTGCATAATTTAAATACTAAACCTTTTGATTCACCAAACACATTTTGTTGTCGTTTTTTACAGCCAATGTTGTTCAGGAGGTCATTAGGCACGAGATGCAAGGATTGCATGGATAATGTTTTGATGTACTAGTTTAATGACTTATGTGAATCATTGTTTTGCGGAATATATTTGTTGTCTTTGTAACTTGAAACAAGGAACACAGTAGTGTGTGGTAAAGCTATAAGCTTTTGTAAGATATCTTTTATTTAAAATCCAATGTAATTCAGTTTTTCAACGACTTTTGTGTGTTCTTATTATTTATTTGTGATGTTGATTCCTTGAAGTAACATGCCCAGGATCCTTTATTTCTCGCTGCGGACATTATGGGGGTGTTACAGATTTGTATCAAGAGCCAAGGTTATAGAGAAAACCAGTCATAAATATTTTTGCTGGACTATAACCATTTTCAAACATTGCATACATACAAATAGGGTTTGTACGGGAGGCTTATTCATTTTAAAAATTATTGCATTCGGTAGGCTAGGCTATATGTACATGCATAATTGAGATTTGTGTTACATTTTTATAGTATCTAAGGATCGATAGTCTTATATTAAATATACTCGTTTATAAGCTAATTTTTTTGAATTTAAGATACGGATCATGTCAGATTCTGAGCACTTATGATTACTTACACATCAGTATCGGAGGATGTTTTATACTTGGGGTCTAAGGTGCTCGACGGAGTACCCTATTTATGAGGGACCACCGTTCACCAGATTATGTGCATGGCCAGAGGAGCCAGAGCACGGCACCACCTTCACCTCTCTACATACCATTTGTTCCGCGAGCTGTCTACCCGGAGTTCTTACCGGTAGACGATGAGGTATTCCCGGCTGAGGAGCAGCCACTGCCTGCTGCTGACTCACCTACTCATCAGTCACCAGGGTATATACCGGAGTCCGACCCTGCGGAGGGACAAGAGGAGGAAGGACGAGGGAGGATTCCTCGATGGAGGTATCCTTGCACTGAGCTCTGTTCTTCGCAGAGTCCTTGTAGTTGTAATCAAGAGGATGAGATTGAATGTTGAATGGAGAGGCACTTTGTGTCTTATCAATCTCTATCCTCTGACGTCTCGAGCACTCATGCTAAGAGCTTTAAGTTTTCTGCTTTTTATTCAGCTTTTGCTCCGCAGGTTGGGGGGGGGCGGGTGGGTGTGGGAGGGGGGGAAATAAAAAAATTCTCCATTATCGATTGCTTAGATCGTCGACCACGGCTTTAGGAATGATACTCATTCCGTACTCCAGGAACTAGCTCGACCACTCTTCTTCTCTCATATACGTACATGTTAAGTGTTACTCGAGGAACGTTGCTGTGAGAAAGTATGAATCGACCGAAACCTGTTCTCCCATCTTCTCGCCACTGTGACAGCAACTACTCTCTCTACTACCTGAAGTCTACTCATACCTTGTGTCTTGCATTACCTCCGTGAGAAACGACACTTCCATATACCACATTACACTCCCAGCCCCTCTCCGAGGAAGTTGCTGAGAGAGTGTTAGCCTTACCTACTCCACCACCATCACCTCTCTCTCCATACTCATCACCACTTCCTCAGATACCCTCTCCACCATTACCTATACCATCACCCATTAGCCCTACATATGTTGAGGGATCTCTGGGATCCCGAGCTGCTGGGATTAGACGGAGAGATGCGCTACCATCTCCGATTCATGATACTGAGATTCCTGAGATGTGGTTACCGCTTCGTAAGAGGCTGTGTCGTACTACTCCTGGTCCTGGATATGAGGTCGGGGAGAGTTCGGCAGCTGGGACTGCTAGGCAGGTTGGACCTACCACAGCTAGGACAGACCTGTATGGATTTGCTGATACGTTGGAGGCCGCTCCAGGACGCCGGATGTCTAGAGAGTTAGGCTATGGTATTAGGGATACATGGGATGACCTTGTAGGGGCCATCCAGGAGATTGCACCGACCACCCTAGAGGGGGTCAACCAGAGAGTTATTGAGTTGTCTTCTACTGTTGACGAGGAGGATGAGATCATATATTCTCAGCTAGATGATGCACGGTATGACCGAGCTCTACTTAGAGCCCGAGTCAACATGTTGGAGAGTGATAGGCCCTTCCATAGACGCACAGCCGTTCTGATGGAGGAGGAGGCCAGATTATCACGTGCCGCTTGGGCACGGTCGATGGATGCCTGCGATCAGGTACATTCTGAGGGCATATCGCTGCGGACTACGGTCGTGGCTCAGCAGTCTGAGATCACTGAGTTGCAGGCAGCAGACCGTAGGAGGCAGGCGGTGATTACAGATCTGCTGAAAGCAGACTATCGGAGGCAGAGGCAGTTAGTAGAGACCCTAAAGATAGTGAAGAGCCTCAAGGCTCAGATGATCGAGATGCAGAGACAGCAGGGACCTGCTAAGGATCCTGCAGAGCCAGAGCTACCAGAGGAGGCCAGTACTTAGACTGGGTTATGATTGTAGCTACTGTACAGTCTGTTAAGTATTATGGGTTATTCCCAGCTAGCAGACTGTATAGATCTTTTGTTTTGTCTAGCTACTCTGTATAGATTTTTTTTTGTCTAGCTACTCTGTTTAGATCTTTTGTTCATGTATCGGCTACTTTGTACAGCCTACTAAGTATTACGAGTATATCTCGGCTAGTATGGCTTTAGGTTATTTTGTCTTGTAACCTAAGTATTGTGATCGTTTGTATTTAAACCAATCATGTATTATTTTCCCAAGTTATATATGAAAAGGTTGGATTATGTTTTATATGAAATCGAATTTATTGTGAATGAATGTCGATTTGTTAATTTCAATACTGTTGTGTATTTCACCATGTGTTGTGATCTCGTTTTATTCATTATGTATACATCGGGTTATGGTTAAGATTTTTGAAATCTAACGGGTGTTATGTTTTCTTGTGATTTAAGAAAATGGCACCAAGAGGAAGGCCCACAAGAACCACGAGGTCAAGTCAGTCAACGCAAACTCCCCCACCAGTCTACCACAACTTCCCCACCAGTGCAGAACCCTACTACTACTACTTCGGGTCACGGTGCCCAATGCAGGCATGATCGACGAGAGCGTGTCACTGTGTGTTGGCGCAGCACGTTCTACGACCCGAAATGGCGATGAGAGCCATACCTCGGGATCCGGTGTAAGGGAGGAGAATGAAGCACCATTCGGGAGTGCTCTTTTAGGACTTCACATGAAATGTACCCTTTATTCTTTAGGGTTAATGGCGGAGTGGTCGACTTGACCCAGTGGTTCGAAAGGATGGAAACCGTGTTTCGCATAAGTAACTGCATCGTGGAGAATCAAGTGAAGTTTTCCACTTGTACTCTAATGGGAACTGCTCTAACATGGTGGAACTTACATGCTAGGACAGTGACTAATGAGGTCGCATATGCGATGACGTGGTCTGACTTGAAGAAGAAGATGACAACTAAATATTGTCGAGGAATGAAATCAAAGAAGGTTGAGGCAGAATTGTGGGAACCTAAAAGTACAGAGGGCTCCGATGTGGTAACCTACAACATGATTCCAGGAGCTAGCATCGTGGGTGATAGGATGTTCCTTGAAGAAGACCGACAATTGAAAGGTATGTCGGTGGGATGCCCGGACCAGATGTTACTCAGTGTTTGGCATCGGAGCAAACGGACCACTGCAGGAGTGCTATTGAGATGGGCAACTGAATTGATGGATAGGAGAATTAACACCTCATTGCTAGAGACAGGCGGAAAACAAGAGGAAGTTTGAAGAACACTCCTCGTAATAACCAAACCTCATCAACCAAACAAAAGGCAGAAACACAGCAGGGCTTTATGCTTGACGGGAACGTGACAGGAAACCGTAACGTATGGGGGGCTAATCCTCGGATGTCCCAAGTGTAACTTCAACCATTACGGACCTTGTACAACCAAAATGCACTAACTAGGAGCTTGGCCACATGGCAAGGACTGTAGAAGCGGCTGCGACTGCAAACTACTATCAACCGCAATAACAAATAACTACAGAAACCGCAACAACAATAACAACAACAACCCTCGATTAACATACAAACAACCCAAGAGCCTCAAGGGGCAAATACCTATGCCATCGTTTTGCTTTGCGTGCGACGGCAAAGGCCATTTCAGGAAACAATGCACTAGTGGAACAACAGAATCACGGGAAATGGTAGAGGTTGTAGCTAGGGCTTATGCAAATGGGAATTGGCCAGGCCAACCTGTACTACTACCGTTGTGACGGGTATGTTTTACTAAGCAAACTGGTGTGCTCTCACTTTTTACTTTGATTACTTGTGGCTGATAGAAGGTTTCGTGTCTACTCATTTAGTACTTGATTAATATAGCTCCCACTAATTAGGTTCTGTTATTTACGTTGAATTAGATGATGGTAGATATCATTTGGGTAAATACGGTATTTATGTGTGCACGTTAATTTTTTTTAAACCTCTGTTTCATGTCGAACCTAATGCTGGTAGAATGGGTTCTTATGACGTCATTAATTGGCTGGACTGGTTGACGAAATACCCAGGCCATTATAGGGACTGCTGCTAAGAAGATTGTATCGTATTCCCTTTTGGGTAGCAAAATCTTCATTTTTCATGGCGACGGGAAGTAGAAATTAAACGCGAGGGACTCTATTAAAACATAATCTCGTGCACCAAGGCCCAGAAGAATTGCTCACAAGGATGTCACATCCTTTTTGGCACATATTACCGTCAAGGAGACTGGAGACCAGACGGAGAAGGAAGCAACTTCATTTGTAACGGATCGTCTAAAAAAATTCCCTGAAAGTATTTCCCGATGACTTGCCAGGCCTTACCACCTACCAGACACGTGGAACTCACATCGATCTAGTACCTGAGTTTGCTTGCACCTTGTAGGCTACGTGCACCTTATCGATTGGCCCCATCAGAAATGAAAGAAGTGGCGGATCCAAATACAAGAGCTTTCCGACAAAGGCTTTACAAAGACTAGTTCGTCACCTTTGGGGAGCTCCAGTTCTATTCGTAAGATGAACGATGGATCATTACGGATGTGCATAGATTACCGGGAGGAACTAACCAAATCTAACGGTGAAGATACCGTTATCCGCTACCAAGAATTGATGACTTATTTGACCAACTTCAAGGGTCGAGTGTTTACTCAAAGATTGACCTAAGGTCAGGTTATCACCAATTGAGGGTTCGAGGAAGAGAAGACATCTTGAAGACTGACTATCGAACTTCGATATGGGACCATTACCGAATTCCAGTCATGCCGTTTTGGTTTGTACCAACGCACCTGCTGTGTTTATGGGACCGCATTTGAACGAGTGTGCAAACCTTTATCTGGACAAATTTTTATTGTCTTTATTGAGATTTTTTGATCTATTCCAAGAGGCAAGCACGAGCACGACTGAGCATATGAGATATCTATTGGAGTTGTTTAAAGGAAGAGAGTTGTATGCAAAAATTTTTCCAAGTGTGAATTTTGGATTCCCAAATACAGTTCCTAGGTCACGTGAGTGATAATAAAGGCATTATGTGGATCCAGACCAAGATCGAAATCCGTTAAAGATGTGGAATCTCCCTAAAAACCAACGGTAGATTCGTCTAGTTTTTAGGTTGCTGGGTATTTTAACGATTATTGAAGGGTTTTCAAAGATCGCCCATCCAATGACCCAAAGCTCACTCCAAAAGAAGGTCAAGTTTGGAGTGGGGTGACAAACAAAATAACAACATTCCAGTTATTAAAGCAGAAGTAGTGTAGTGACACCATTTTGGGCTTTACCGAAGGAAGTGGAAGATTTTTCGTATCCATGCGGTTGATTCGAAGAAGGTTTGGGCGCTGTGTTGATGCAAAGAGGAAAAGGTGATTTTATTTTAGCATCACGCCACACAGTTAAGGTTCAATGAGAAAGAATCATACTACTCATGATCTGGAACCTTGAGCAGTTAGCTTGAGTGTTCGTCTGATGATTTGGAGGCACTCATCTGTTATGGTATCCAAGTGTACGGTGATTCACTGATCATAAGAGTTTACAGGCATATTCTTAATCAGAAAGAATTGAACATGATACAACGCCGATGGTTAGAGTTGGTTTAGTGATTTCGTTGCAAAATTCGTTAACACCTGGGATGGCAAATGTCGTTGTGATGCTTTTGAGCAGGAAAGACGGGAACCACCGTTAAGAGTCTCGGCTTTTAGTATGACTATTGGCTTGGATCCTTCGAAGCAAATCTTGAATGCTCAGACTGATGCACGGAAAAAGAGAACTATCATAGAATGAGGATGTAGGAGGTTGCTGATTGAAAATGCTAATTTTCGTGGCAATTAACGGAAAAGTTGGATCACTCGTACGATTGAACCTATGCCTCAATGGCTGGAGTTGAGTTCCTTGTTATGGGATTTACGGAATTGGTGATCAGGCACGAGTCCCACATGTGGAGTCTAGTAATCTATCCCATCCAGGGTTCGAGGGAAAAATGTATCAAAGACGTATAGACGAGCTATATCCGGTGGCCCCATTTATGGAAAGCTGATTATCGCCACTATGTTTGCAAGTGCTTGACCTGTGCTAAGGTCAAGGCGGGAACATCAGAAGAGGACAATCGGGTTTGTTGGTAAACCCGGAAATATCCTCAATGGGAGGGCAATGCTGGGTCAATTCACGATGGATTTTGTCACAAACACTTCATATGTCATACAAGGGTATGACACCATTTGGGTAATCGTTGACCGTCTTATAAAGTCCGCAATCTTTATACCATGAAAAGTAAAACTGACCTCAGAGAACTCTAGCGAGTGATGGTAATGAAGGAAGTAGTAACAAGGCATGCAATACCGGTCTTGATTATAGTGATCGTGGACCTAGGCTTTGCTATCGATTTCTGGGGTCACTTCAGAAAGCTTTTGGGTAAAGTTTAGATATGAGTACGGATACTCTTCCGCAAACTGAACGGACCAAAGCGACGAGAGAGCAAACCATTTCAACTCTCGAATATATGCTTAGAGCTTGTGTGATCGACTTTGGATAATGGTTGGGTTAAACATTTGCCATTGGTCGAGTTTTCATACAATATCATTTCATGCTAAGCACTTTAAGGGGGGGGGGGGGGGGGGGGGGGGGGGTCTGCAACCTTTGAGGCACTTACGATAGAAAATGTCGTCGCAGTTTGTTTGGGCGTGAGGTTGGTTTGGAGAGTTTAACTCAACGGCCCGTGATCGTCAAGAGAAGACAGTGAAGATTCGTTCAGTTAAGCAACAGGGATGCAAGCATGGTTCGTGAATAGACAAAAGAAGCTTACGTGATTTGTAGCGTAAGGCCGATGAGTTGAGGTTGGAGATAAAGTGTATGCTCAGGTTTGTTGGAAGGGGTTTGTTAGTTTGGCAACGAGGAAATTAAATCCTAGGTTGTTGGGACCCCTTCAAGGTAGATAAAAAAGGTTGGAGACTTTGATACCCAAGCTCGAGCGTCTGAGGAACCTGAGCATGAGTTCATAATACCTTTCCACGTGTCCCAACTTAAAGAAGTGCCATGCGACGAAACCTTAGCTGTTCCGTTGGATGGACTTCATTTGATGACAAGCTTCAGTTTTGTCGCGGAACGATAGAGATACAGATCGTGAAGTCAACGGTTAAAAGCAAAGCCGTTGTCCCATTAGTCAAGGTTCGATGGATACTCCAAGAGAGGGTCCAAGAGTTTACATGGGAACGTAAAGATCAATTCCGGAAGAAATATCCACATCTGTTTCTCAAGACCGGTGCCGTCGTCAAGCTGCTGCGTACTTAAGCCTTGAGGACAAGGTTCATGCTAACGGGGGGGAGAGACTTATAACACCTTCGTATTTTAGGTCTTTGGTATGACATTATGTTAATTTCATAATTTATTTTTAGGGTTTTACGCGTCTTGCTCTTTAAAACGTTAACGTTAAGATAAATCGCGTAAACTGAAAATGATCATTCATTGTAAACGGGGCATTAAACGATAAAATGTTTTGTATTATAGCAAGTGTTATATGAATTATTATGAGGTTAATTAATCGTCTTTTGTTCATCTTATTTTTTTCGGGGATACGTAAAATGCTTATGTTTCATAAAATATACGTATTAGGCTTTCGGGAAGTTTCGGAGTTCTAAAACCTAACTACGACTAAACGATATACCCAGATTATACCCAATATCAAAATAATCAAAAATTAATCATATAAAATATATATATATATATATATATATATTTATATATATATATATATATATATATATATATATATGCCGAATTTTATGAGATGAGACCAAGACTTTTCAAAGTTTACAAGTTGTAAATAATATCTAGATATTTAGTAAAAGTAATCTTACACCTTTTATCAACTTGTCATGTTAACTTAACTAGGGTTAGAAAGTAACTCATGGTTAACGTATAGGCACGAAATTTTACTATAATAGGCGCATGCATGCTTGAGTATAGTTGCATACTCTTTAATTAACATAATATTCTCTATTTCTTCTCTTTTTACACTCTCAAAAACCAACGGCACAATTTGCGCCACCAAACAAATTTCACACTTTGATTTCTAATGTTTTTTACAACCCTTTACACAACAGACTTCAAGGATCAGTCTAAGGTGTTTGCATGCTTTGGTTCATTTTTGCAAGGATTAAGAAGAAAAAGTAATGATTAGGGTTTTTTTGAATACCTAATCTAGGAGTTATAAGCTTGAAAGCTTGGTTTTGATCTTAAACATGGTTTAGAACTTATATCTATCTCTTACATTCATTACTAAGGTTTTCCTAATTTCCTTTATACTTTTATTTCTTATGATTTTATGTGTTACATGTTAAAATATTAGCATAATCACACTAAGGACTTTCTATTAGTTAAAATGATTTACTTATTAATGTTTATGATTATATGCCACTTATTCTTATGTCTATCGATGTCCTTTTATCATGGAAAATAGTAAAAATAAAAGTTATGTTACCTATGGATTAAAGATAAACAAGTTTAGGTTAAATTGGGTCTTTATAAGTTTATAAATCTTCACATATGAAAATAATGAAGTAAAAGGGTTAAACTTGTTACAATGAATATTAAGGACTAGGATGATATTGGACTTTATTATCAGTACCACAAGTGTCAAATGTGTTTTTAAAGTTTTTATAGTAAACTACTAGATAATAATACATAAAAAACAAGGTTTTTATAAAGAAAACATACATGACTACTTAGGGCTGTCCTACAATTCGAATTTTAGGACGTAGGTGATTGAAATAATTTATCAAATTTATACTCCTCATGATGCATATCCATAAAGAGAAAACTCCGAAACCCGATCTATAACGAAAAATGATACGGTTTTAAAAACGAGGTTTACGAATATAAAAATTTTATAACTAACTATTTTCAATAAAAGGTTACTATTCTATGGCAGTAGGTTTGAGTTTAACACACCAAAATATTATATACTTTTGATTCGAGATCGTACACGCAAGAAAGAATCGCAAAAACAGAAAACTATAACGTATCATAAACTTACAAGTTTTCGATAATTATTTAGTTTATAAAAAGTTATTTTATAAACTAGGAACAGTAAAAAGAACTATTTATCGCGGATTAACTTTATAATATTTTGTAATACCTATTTTATTATCAAAAACTGTACTCGATCGGTATCACTAAAATCGGGATTTTTTAAAACGAATAAGTTATTACGATTACAAGTTTAGCTAATTATAAGCATAAAAAGACAATTGAGATGTTGTGAATCTGTAATTTTTACTATTCATCTCTGAATTTTAAAAACTTGAAAATGGTAATATTTTGTTCGCTCGTCTTACTAAGAAGAGTGGACGTAAGAAACGTCGTAGAGCATACGGTCGTAAAATCGACCAAATTAGGTCATTTGTTACGAAAACTTATATTTATAAACGTTTTCACTTTATAAATATTATTGTTACACGTTAAACGATTTTGTCGGTGATTATGATATATTAGGTATATTGAGTGGGTTATCTAAGTGCTATATTACTAGGGGAGTTTCATAATGATCTCTTCGGATGGCGTATCGATGAGTTGTTGATTTACGATTTTAAAAGTGTCCTAGACTCATCAGTAGTCATGGCATTACCTATTTTATTTATGATAGCCATCCAGAACGTTTAGTACGAAGTAACATTCTCTTTAAGATTATTATTCCAATTGTTATTGATTTAAAGTACTCAGTACTTATACGACAATTAATTTAAAATAGGTTGATCTATCGTCTTGCGTGACCGTTTGATCTGTGTTAGTTTGAGCTATCTGTACTAGGTGAGTTCCATAGCCCCACTTTTATAGTTTTACTGATTTGTATTATTTGGGGGGAAACTGTTGTTTTATAAAATGGGACGGCAAGTGTTGAAAGTTAATTATATTGATTATGTGGTTTGCCTAAGTTTTCGATAACACTCCTGAGCCCATTTATTCATGAACTGTTAATTGCAAGATGTAGTTGTGAATATACTTTATGTGAGCGCGAATGACTATAAATAGATCTATTGGGATTAACTCCGTTTGGGTGATTAGACTATCACTGGGACAACGAACGTTGACCTTGTCGACAGACATGGATGTTGCGGGTTACAACCATCTCCGTCCGGGCAAAATAATGCTAATATGCAAAATATAGGGTGTGCTTCGGTGTCATTGAGCTTATTAGTTTGCAACCAAATAATCTGTTTTAGTGATGTTGGATATGCTTGTAACATCACGGAAAGTCTTGCGTGTCCTGATTACATTTAAATACATATACTTATGAATTCAACAACATTCTTGTTGACGTTTTTTAAAAGCAATGTTTTCAGGTTGTCATGAGGCACGAGATGCAAGGATGACACTTGGATTGTGTTTTAGGATTGCATCGTAAAGGATATGTGGGCATCATGTTTTGGGATCATCAATCGTTATCTTTTGTAAAAAAAAAAAACTAAACTAAAGTACTAAGTTAAGCTATAGCTTTTGTAATATGTCTTTTATTTTATCCAATGTATCAAGTTTTAAATCGACTTTTGTGTCGTTCTTATATATATCTTGTGCTGATTGATCTGGTATGTAAATGTCACGGATTTCCTTATCCGACTGCGACCAATTTTGGGGGTGTTTCACTAGTGTCGGAACTTGAGCCTTATATTTTGAACTTTATTTCTTCAACTTTCTTCTTTTTTTCTCTTTTTTTAATACTTGCGATAACTAAGGCAGAAAACTGTGATCTTTCAGGCACATACTTCATGATGTAACATAGGAACTTCAGCGATTTTAGCACTAAAGCGATGTGCTATAGATTACAGAAATCTTTTTGAGATTTTTTTATTCTCTTATCATACGAATTGTCTTTTACAATTATCTTACTGCGGTTTAGTATATGATGATCAAGCACAAGTTTCTTGAGTATAAAGTACCCGGAATCCACTCATATAACTTTTCAACATTATCATTGCTCTAGAAAAAGGTACCAAAAAACTTACAAATACACAGCCGTACGCGTGAACGATGGATCTTGAGTCACTTGCATTGCATTTCAAACCCATTATACTCGAAACAAGCTAAAGGCATTAGTTATCTTGGGTATCAAAGGTGGATACCCGAATTCTTCAAGGCTAAATTTCTCACAATTTTAGTGGATTGTTTTTGTGTTAGTTATAGTGTCAATCCGGGTGGATTTTCCTTACTAGAGTATTCATTTTTAATTTTGAAAGGAAAGAATATATTAATTTTTTTATTTTCTAGAAAATATCAGTGAAAATTTTCATTCGATCGCAAGGCAAACATTGAAGGGATTTGATTAACTTATCATATTTGGCTTCACTCACAGCACTTAAGTTGTTACCATTGCCCTCAATGTAAAAAAACTGACATTTAAGATAAAATAGGAAATGTAAGGGGAAAAGGTATCGCCTCATATGTCTTGGTTGAATTTGGAAGATACGGCGCAGATATTAGTACGTCATCATGTGAATTCAACATATGATTATATTATAATTTCAAAAAATATCACCTCCCCCAAGTGATAAGCGATCACCAACAAGTCCAAAGCATCGCCTGTTTTATTTATTTGCAAAAAATAACCACAACTACAAAATACTGTAAAATTCCTAAGCGCACTTTTGTATATTGGCACAAGATGCATTTACCGTATGCATTTAAACCCTCGATGTCCCGACAGTGGTCGGCGTTATAGTCTTCGTCGAGGGTTTCCAGCGAAACACCACAAAGTTGGTTTTAATATTTCTTTTTGGGACATAAATGAAGGAGAAACACATTGGCGAATGCGTTTGACATACTTAAAAACTGCAAAAGTACTTTACTTATAATAATATATATATATATTATATATATTATATATTATTATATATATATATTATATATATATATATATAGTATATAATAGATTATAAAAATCTATATAATATAAGGACTTTTTAAGAAGAACGATTTAATGATATGTCCAATCCCACGTGGTGTGGGACCAACCAAGATGTATGTCATCAAACAAACCTAGACTTCTTTCTTCCCAGCCTATTTGACTATCTGGCCGCAGTTTATAGTTATTTTGGTGGTTCCCGTGATTGAAGAGATCGAATGCTCCTGAGGGGGGATACACACAAAACAAAGATATGATACTAGGTAAATAGAAATGGAAAAGAGAGATGTTTCCAATTCATCAAAATGAGAGCTTTTTCTACATCCATAATCGATCTACTAAAGTAGTTTGGTATTGCTATATAACTAAAAGCAGATCCGTTGGTACTCATGGAATTCCAGAGGTTAGAACTTCAACCTCGTCTTAAATTGATTTATAGATTCATTAAAGATACGGTTACAAGTCGGAATGATCATCTTAAAACATTCGAGGGTACGATATTTTTGGTATCTACTCGCGGACAGGTTCGTCTTTTGTTTTTTACTCATGTGATTGCCACTTTATGGATATCTTAATAGCGTTTTTCTTTTTGATTTTTATTGTTATGATTATAGGTTGGTGGTGGATCTTTTAGATTTTTCAGAGAATAATCAGACTTTCCACTCCCGTGGTGAATACGTGATTTCCCGTGCTTGGTGTGAGCTTGAGGAGGAGGTGGGTCAATCCTATCGGTTTGTTATAAAGATACGTTTTGAAAATTCGACCACTCATCTATTTTTCTTTTCAATGGTTATAAATTATACTTTGAACAATTCTTTTTGTTTTGCTTCATTTTTATAATTATATCGTTAATATTGTTCTTGACAAACATATTCGAAACTCTTTGACCATCCAAGAATTTAGTGATTGATTTTTTGAAATCTGTTTTAGATTGATCTTCTTTGTCAAAAAGTTTATCATGAACAGTTCTCATACTACGGATATATCTTTTGAAATGTTTGAGATCATTTGTCACATCATATGTTTAATTCTGTGATCGATTTCTCAGAAGAATATTAGGATCATAGTTTCTGATTAATGAGACTACAAATCTTGCGAATTTTGGTTTTGATTACTACTGATTTGATGTAATTTAATTCATGAGGTTTTTACATCGGTGTTTTTTCGTGTTATCCTTTTTTTGATTTTAGAGTGTGGTCATAAACTCTAAGCTCATAATTTTTGTTACACATATCTTGTAATTCTTCTTTTAAGCTCTAGAATTGGACGATTTTTTTTTTTAGTTAGAGCTTCCAGTTTTTTCATTAATCGAGAATTATCATCATTACTATCACTTTCATCGGTAAAATCAACAAATCTTTGATGATGTTCGGTTTGAGATTCAGTGGACCAATCAAGGTTGAAAAGGACTTTGTCCTCAAGAAGTTGAAAAGCTTGATTTGGGCTTTTGTAGAGGAAGATTCCTCCACTGTGTTAGTCTAAAGATTGCCTGAGTGAGATAGTCTAGACCGTGATAAAATATATGAATAATAGCTCCTTTGGTAAGACAGTGCCCATGGCATTTTTGAAGCATGCTCTTCAGTTGTAACCAAGCGTCGCTTAGACTTTCACATACGTTTTGAGAGAAATTCTTGATTTTTAGTAAAAGACGGTTAAATAAAGAAGGTGGAAAGAATTTGTTTATAAAAACTCTTTTCATTTGTTACCACGATGTTATAGACTCTTCATTAAGTTCGTTAAACCAGATTTTAGCTTTATCACACAAGGAAAAGGGGAATATCCAAAGTTTGACACCTTCACTTTGAGTTTCACCATATTTAAACATGTCGCATATTGCGAGGAATTCACGAATGTAGTCATGCGGATCGGCCCGCAGATAACCATCGAATTTATTTTCCCAAATCATTTTCAAGTGGGTACTGTTGATAACAAAGTATTCTCAACATTGGGATTGAACAATGGCAAAATTAGGAATCGGTGCTACAATCTTAGCAAATTACCCAATAGGTTGATCATCAGGAGCGAGGTATTATTATTTTTCTTGATGGTGGTAAATTGTTGGGGTTCGACTTTCTTCTTCAGTTTTTTTGGTATATTTATGTGATTAAATCATTAATGGTTAGGATGTACAGGCGGAAGCCCCACCACAAAGTTTTATGTGATTCGAATGAATGGATTATTTTGGATAATTTTAAATTATACAAGACCTTTTTATTAATTTTTTATTTAAATTATAATAATTTGACTTACTAGTTGTTTTCCGAAAGATAGGGATTTATACTTCGTTAAACATTTTGCACAAAGAATTTTTTATATATAATGAAGGCTAATAGGAATATGCAAAATAAAATAAATTATTTGGCTTATATTTTTTATACTCTTTTTAGATAAATAATAATAATTTATATTAGATATATTTTAGTTTTCTTTATTATATAGAAAATTAGGTGAATTAGATTAAAAAAAAATTAGTTAGATAGTAGTGCGGCGTTACTTTAGGAAAAACAGTGCACCATGTTTTTTGGAAATTTTGTGTTTTTTTATAAACTAAATATGAAACGGATTTACATTTTGCAATATAATTCAGATGAATATAAAATCCTGACAAAAGAGTTTTGGGTTGTAGTTTGGTATTTTTGTGAAAATCTGGGATTCTGTTTGTGAAACTTTACAGAAAGTGCGGGGGGGTACTTTCTAGGTTTTCTGGAAAACCGGCGCACAATTTAATGTGCGGGTAACCCTTCATGAAGAAAACTACAACTTTTTGGTTCAGTTTGCTAGAAAAACTGTACGGGGAGCTTGCAACATTTTGCAAAAACAGTAAATAAACTTATTAAGGGAACAAAATTAGCACCAAAATCAAATACATTATCTATTAATAGCCTTTAGAACACTTCCCCGACAACGGCGCCAAAAACTTGATGCGTGTTTTCTAAGCTTTAAATTTATAATAACTAGAAATACCGATTTTGACTAAAAACACAACATTCGGGCAAGTATACCCTATTCGAGTGTAATATAGGATTAGGTAAGTCCGGATCGTTCCATGAGAATTGAAGTTTTCACAGTTTGTAATTAAGGTGCTAAGGTTATATAAGTTTGTTAAAGGATCTAATTAACCAAATTATGCATATATTGTAACACACCCAAATGGGGTCGCAGCGGAAATATGGCGTCGAGGCGTGTATACTTTCAGTTCGCAATACAACACAAGATATTTATAGAACGGACCAAAAAGTCGTTTTGAAAATGGATAATTGGATTTAACAAAGTATTTGTTACATAAGCTGAAGCTTACTTGTTCAACTTGATCAAAATTCAAAGATTTTCCGCCCATAACAGATAACAAATGAAACGCGACAAAATCTTTAATGCTTGACATCAAATCAAACACCAATTGATCCATTGGAACCTGTTGTCCTATTGATCCCTGAAAAACATTGCTTTAAAAACGTCAACAATAATGTTGGTGAATTCATAGGTTTTATAATTCATATATTTTAGGGACCACAAGATTTCCCAAGTGAATGATAATGCAACAGATGCAGACCATCATATAAATGTTATTACGTTGCTCCTAAGCTCATGATCATGAAGCTTGACGTGTATGATGCCAAATTATGACTACATTCGACCGTGGTGTATGTTCTTACCGACAACTTCCTATATTCGACATGGTATACGTTCGATTGTATAGTGATAGCTAATCACTCCGATGGGGTTTGTCAAAACCCAATAGATGTGTTCATATCCATTCGCGCGCAAGTCCATAGTAATTGACAGTTTCATGATAATGGGCTCAGAATGAGTTATTCGCTATTAGGCAACACGTAATCCTTAACAGAAACTTAACCACTTGTGTCCAACACTTCGTAAAGCATTGCATGTTTTTCAACACATAACTATTATAAAACAAAAGCATGTAAAATCGTGGGGGCTATGAACTCACCTTTAAGTGTAAGTGAATATCAAGTGTATCTCAGATTATGCTGTCACACAAATCGATTAAGGTGCAACCTATTTAAAATTTAAGGTTCGTATAAGGTACTAATCACACTGTTATGAATACCATGCATATTCGAATTCAGCTAATCACCATCTTATTGTTTTGGAAAAAATTGTGTTTATAATTTTTTTTTTATTTTTTTTTGGTAAAAACGTTAAAATTACGTTTTTTAGTAAATCTAGCGTAAACTTTCGAGTGTTTTATGCCCGATTCTGCGTAGTCTATGCCACCCCATCTTTTCGTATTAAGTCAGGGTATCATAATTTGGCATATTTTGAATTTCGGACTCTGACTGTGAACAGTAAAAATTTTAATGTTCACACCAGACTCATTATTAATATTTTATATCGATTTAATTGTCTGTAAAAACCTGTAACGTCGTTATTTTTTTCGTTATAGCTCCCGTTTTTAACGTTTCTTTCGACAGTTATCGGTATAATGAAAATTCTTTCATTTATGAGTTTACAAAATATAACTTCTTTCATTGAATCAGTAACTTTTCTAAAATTAGTTTTTATAATAGTTTTAATTATCGTAAACTCGCGTAAATTCATAACTCGTTCGTTATTATTGAAAAATTACGATTCTTATCATTGTGGAATCTAAAAAATATGTGTTCTATTTGTTAAAAAATATCCACCTTGCTGGTTTATACAATTTTTTATAATATGTTTTATAAAATTCAATTTTACACTCGTTTATTAACGGTATAAAACTCGTTTTTACGTAACTTTTTCGTTATTCATCGTTTGACAAGTTTCTTACTTTTCAGAATCGTCGTGAAAATGTGTTATTTCATAAAAATATAAAATTAAATATGTTGTATTTCGAATTTTGGGCGTGATGTTGGTTGAACTTGTTGAATCCATTTTTAACCTTTTCTTTATACTTTATCACTTTTGTATTTTACCACAAGTCTCATATACCATATATGTTATAAATCATACATATATTAAGTGTCCATTGTCCATAGTTGTCCTCTTGTCCAACTTCACAAGTCCATCATTATACTTTATAGTTTATAACTTTCATAAATAATCCCTTTTATTATAAGTTCAGTTATAGCCCATTTTCCATAATAATCCTTACGTTGTACAAGTTTTTTTATCTTGATATAACTCATTTTAATGATCATATAACATAATATAACGTATAATTAACCTCAACATGCCATTAGTATTTCTTTCACTTGTAACATATTATGAAGCTATTGTAAACCCTAATTAACCCATAATCATGTTTACACCAAAACAACATGATACAATATTTTATCATCATTTTTAACATGATATATGTAATAACACAACATATATAAAAGTAATCCATGTGATCATTTCAAGTAGAAATCTCATTTTCATAATAAAATCCTAAATGGTGATTAAGCTAACATAGAATAACCTAGCATAACAAAACTCATAAAATGAAAGCATTCTGGTTTTAAATGTAGACTCCTTATGATGAATGTTGATTGGTGAACAAACACCAAATTTAAAACCTTGTTTAGCCCTTAAAATCCAAGCTGTCACAAAGAAACCTAGTTTCCTCATTAATAAAAACCTAGCTTTCTTTCACTTGCTTAATACTTGGAAATGCTTAGCCAATGCTTGGAAATACTTAGATATGTCATATAATGGATTGTGTTTAAGTTGTGTATGAGTTGTATCAAATTGCGCTATGGATTTGGTTGGGGATTGTTTGAGCCCGTGGCCTATTGATAGAGCATAAGGGGATGTTTGTTTGATTTTTACTAAGTGTTTATGCAATGTGTGTTTATCTATCATATGTATACATGTATATAAGGTGTAGGTCTAGTCAAGGGAACATGGTAAGGTCTTAGGGATGGGTCTTGGTCATAGTCTTTAGTCTTTGGGTCAAAGAGACAAGGTATGGTTAGACATTAATGAGTTATGTTGTATATTGACCAAAGTGGAAGAGTTTTCTTATTTTTCTTGTATAAAGGGCTATAATTTCGGCATATAAGAGATGTATATGATATATTTGAGTAACTTTTATGTATTTGGTATAATGTTGGGTACAATCGTGGGTATTTGTTGAAGCGTAGATTAATTAACGTGGTTTCGGGTATGTCTAAACGTACTTTATCGAGAAACGTAATAAATTTACGTAACCAATAAAAATAAATGAACAATGACCATAATTATTCTCGAAATAATTATGTAATACTTGATTGATGTAAACGCTTATATGTTTGGTGCCCGTTTACATTGAACGCAAATTTTTAGCTTACGCAATTTTACTTAATACATGAAATTACATGCAAACGCGTACGACACTAAAAATAAATAGTAGAGTTATCGACGTCGTCAATGACTTGAAAACACGGGGTGTTATAGACTTCCCCTATTAAACGAGCCTTGTCCTCAAGGCTCAAAATGCAACACTTGACGACGGTGCGGTCTTGGTGAAGAGGTGTGGGTATTTCTTCTTGAATTGGTCTTCACGTTCCCATGTGAACTCAGGACCTCTCTTGGAGTTCCATCGAACCTTGACTAATGGGATCCGGCTTCGCTTCAACCGTTTAAATTCATGGCCCACTATTTCTACTGGTTCCTCAACAAAATGAAGCTTGTCATCAAGATGAAGTCCATCCAACGGAACGGCTAATGGTTCATCGGCATTACACTTTTTCAGGTTGGACACATGGAATGTATTATGAACTTTGCTCAGCTCTTCAAGAAGCTCGAGCTTGTAAGCAACCTCTCCAACCTTTTCTAATACCTTGAAAGGTCCTACATACATGGGGTTTAACTTCCCCTGTTTTCCAAAACGTATGACCCCTTTCCAAGGCGAAACTTTAAGCATAACTTTATCCCCGACTTGGAATTCCATCGGTTTACTCTTCAGATCGGCGTAACTCTTCTGTCGATCATGAGTGGCTCGCATCCTTTGCTTGATTTGGATGATTTTCTCAGTCGTCTCTTGAATTAATTCTGGACCGAGGATTTGAGCTTCTCCAACTTCGGTCTAACAAACAGGGGAATGACACTTTCGACCATAAAGTGCTTCGAATGGTGCGGCCTTGATGCTAGCGTGATAGCTATTGTTATATGAGAACTCGACTAATGGCAAATGGTTAACCCAACCCTTTCTAAAGTCGATCGCACAAGCACGCAGCATATCCTCGAGAGTTTGAATGGTCCTCTCACTTTGCCCATCTGTTTGTGGATGGTACGCAGTACTCATATCCAAATTAGTACCCAAAGCGTTCTGAAGTGACCTCTAGAATTTGGATGTGAATCTCGGGTCACGATCACAAATGATTGAAACAGGTATTCCATGCCTCGTGACAACCTCCTTTAGGTATATTCTTGCAAGTTTATCCATAGGATCAGTCTCTCTCATCGGTGTGAAGATCACAGACTTAGTGAGTCGGTCAACAATCACCCAAATGGTGTTGTAGCCTTGCGACGACTTAGGAAGCTTAGTAACAAAATCCATGGTGATGTTGTCCCACTTCCATTCAGGTATCTTGGGTTATACCAAAAATCCTGATGGTCTTTGATGTTCAGCCTTGACCTTAGCACAGGTCAAACACTTGCTAACATAGGTGGCGATGTCGGCTTTCATGTTGGGCCACCAATACAACTTCTTCATGTCTTGGTACATTTTGTCGGAACCCGGATGAATAGAGTATTTTGATTTATGGGATTCGTGCATGATTACAGTCCGCAAATCGCCATAACAAGGTAACCAACTCCTGCCATTTAGGCACAGGGTTCCATCCGCACGTGGTTCCAACTTTTGTTCTCTAATAGCTTCTGGAAATTTTGCATTTTCAACCAACATTCCCCCAAC
This sequence comes from Tanacetum coccineum, assembly GCA_026074375.1. Taxonomy (NCBI): domain Eukaryota; kingdom Viridiplantae; phylum Streptophyta; class Magnoliopsida; order Asterales; family Asteraceae; genus Tanacetum; species Tanacetum coccineum. The sequence continues at coordinate 36,709 of BQNB010013478.1, read as the reverse complement.
GTCTTCACTATTAATGTTCTCGGGTTTTCGCGCTTCGGTTTGAGCATTTAAGATCTGTTTGGGAAGATCCAAACTAATAGTCATAACCAAGGCTCGAACTCTTAGCGGTGGTTCTCGTTCTTTCCTGCTTAAAGCATCAGCAACGACATTTGCTTTCCCCGGGTGATAACGAATATCGCAATCGTAATCACTTAGTAACTCTAACCATCGTCGTTGCCTCATGTTCAACTCTTTTTGATCTAAAATGTGTTGCAAACTCTTGTGATCGGTGAACACCGTACACTTGGTTCCGTATAAATAATGTCTCCAGATCTTAAGAGCGAACACCACTGCACCGAGTTCTAAATCATGAGTCGTGTAGTTTTTCTCATGAATCTTCAACTGTCGTGATGCATAAGAAATCACTTTTTCTCTCTGCATCAACACAGCGCCCAAACCCTTCTTCGAAGCGTCGCAGTATGCGATGAAATCTTCGCTTCCTTCAGGTAATGCAAGGATTGGTGCACTGCACAACTTTTGCTTCAATAGCTGAAAAGCTGCTTCTTGTTTATCGCCCCATTCAAACTTAACCTTCTTCTGGGTGAGCTTGGTCATAGGTTTGGCGATCTTAGAAAACCCTTCGATAAATCTTCGATAGTATCCAGCAAGACCTAAGAATTGACGAATCTCCGTTGGTGACTTAGGAGATGTCCAATCCTTAATGGATTCAATCTTGGCTGGATCCACATGAATTCCTTCACTATCGATCACGTGACCTAAGAACTGTACCTTAGGAATCCAAAATTCACATTTGGAAAACTTTGCATACAACTCCTCTTTCTTTAACAACTCCAATATTATCTTCAGATGCTCTTCATGCTCTTTCTTGTTCTTGGAATAGATCAAAATATCATCAATAAAGACAATCACAAATTTATCCAGATATGGTTTGCAAACCCGATTCATAAGGTCCATGAATACGGCAGGTGCGTTTGTCAAACCAAACGGCATAACTTGAAATTCGTAATGGCCGTAACGAGTTCTGAAGGCAGTCTTCTTCTCGAACCCTCAATTGGTGATATCCTGACCTTAAGTCAATCTTCGAGTAGACACTTGATCCTTGGAGCTGATCAAATAGGTCATCAATTCTTGGGAGCGGATAACGGTTCTTCACCGTTAATTTATTCAGTTCCCGGTAATCAATGCACATCCGGAATGACCCGTCCTTCTTCTTGACAAACAAGACCGGAGCTCCCCAGGGCGAGGAACTGGGCCTTATAAAGCCTTTGTCGGATAGCTCCTTCAGTTGCTCAGATAACTCTTTCATTTCGGAAGGCGCCAATCGATAAGGTGCCCGTGCTACAGGTGCAGCACCAGGTACCAAATCAATTTGAAACTCCACTTGTCGAGTCGGAGGAAGACCCGGCAAGTCTTCAGGAAATACTTCAGGAAAGTCTTGAACGATGGGTACGTCCTCAAGTCGCTTCTTCTCCGACTTGTCTTCAATCTCTTTTGTAGTGACATGTGCCAGAAAGATAGGAAACCCTTTTTCCATGTACTTCAGCGTTTTAGTGCAAGAAATGATGTTTAATCGTGTCACACTTCCCTGAGTACTTCCGTCACCGTGTATGATTAAGGTTTTATTTCTCCAGGGAATGCGAACAATCTTCTCAGCACACACAATGACCGCTTGGTATTTCGCCAACCAATCCATACCGATTATAGCGTCAAAACTACCAAGTTCTACAGGCATTAAGTTTACGTGGAATTGGTGGTGGAATTTAATGTGCAAACCATTATGTATTAGTGTTTAACCCGATTTGCTCACGTCAGCTTAGTTCAACATCATAATAGTGATCTAGGGTAGATGGCGTGATGTCAATTTGGGAGCTAATTGCAGTAGACACAAAACTTCGATCGGCACCCGTATCAAACAACGTACCAGCAACGACGTTGTCTGGATTTGCCCCCGCATTTCCAACCACATACACCTTCGCTGGAGCCCGGTCATTCCCAGCTTGATTACCACGGTTGCCTTTGTTGTTCTTCATTCTTGGACAATCCTTTTTGAAGTGTCCCTGATCTCCGCACTCAAAACAAGTAGGTTTCTGACCCGATCCGGTGCCCTTCTGGTTGTTATTGTTGTTGGCATTTCTTGTACCCCTACAGTCACGAGCGATGTGACCGTACTTGTTGCATTTATAGCACTTTGGAGCACACGGACCTTCATGATTGTAATTACACTTGGAACACAGAGGTTTAGACCCGGCGTATGATTTCCTGTCACTATTGCCTGCAGTGTAGGCCTGGCCTGTGTTCTGCCTCTTATTTTGTTGTTGTTGTTGATTCTGATTGTTTCGGGAAGTGTTTTCAAACTTCCTCTTGTTTTCAGCTTGTCTTTCCGCCATGGTACTGACTCTCTTGTCCATCA
>BQNB010013478.1:0-29133 GCA_026074375.1 Tanacetum coccineum | reverse complement strand
GTAGAAACACCGAATTTTGCTGAATAAAGTTATCAGCGTCCTGTTTAGAACGAGTTTACTAAACCTTAAGTCTTTCCTTGATCACACAATCGGATAACACAAATTAAATCTCGGGACGAGATTTCTTTAAGGGGTAGGTACTGTAACATCCGAGAATTTTCGAAATTTTGAATGACGATTTCAATCTTTGACTTTTAGGGTCTAGCTTGACTTATAAGAACGACCATCTAAATCACGTTTTCACGACTCAGACCCTAAAGCAACTTGATGTAAAACGATATTTCAGACAACTTTTTAGTTTTACCCGAGACTTGAAAACAAGCAGAAGAGGGCTAAAACAGCCCCGCAAAATTTTGAAAACCGCGTACAACGCGTACCGGCACAAAAATTTTTAATTATATTAAATTATCACTTGCTATTAAATAAAGGTACTTAATAAGTTATTTATCATGTTACTCGAAAACGTTTATTTAAAAACGCAATTATTTAATTTAAAGTTCATTTTACGGACAAAGTTTGTCAGAGACGCGCAAATAAATAATGAACATTTTATTTAAATTTTATAAAAGATTTATAAAATTATAGTCATATAGATACTCATTTTGTTGGCGAAATTATTTAGAAAACGATGGCGCAACTTTCGTATTTTAAATCATCCGTTAAATGGCCTAAACGAGACCCGAACCATTATTTAACTAAATTTACACTTTTGGTCCCTGTGAAAATATATACACCATCAACCCTCAACTTTTGGGCACTTGCTACATTTTTGTCTATAACTTTTTAATATATATAGAAGGTTATTTAGGGTTAGGGTTATTTTTTTCTTTTTCATTACAACCTCACACACACTTATACTCTCCCATCTTCTTCTCTCCCAGTCCCGGCGCCGCTCCGGCGATCCACCCGCCTCAGCCGTCGGCATTCATCTACATCATCACCACTACATCCACCCAACACCATCTCCAATATAATCAACATCATCCTCACCACCGATTCACCTCCATCATCACCCCACGAACCACCACAACACCACCAACACCTATATGTCATCCTCATCACCATCAAATCCACCGTCCCATGACAGCCACCATCGTCACCACGTCAACATCATCACCATCCTGTCACCATCATCTTCAACCTCACGCCACCTTGCCACACCACAAGGGTGCGTGTGGTATTAAACCACCAAAAAGGGTGCGTTTGATCTTCATGCCAAGAGGGTGCGTGGGGTGAGTTTATTAGCAGCAGCAAGGGTGTTTGTTTTGGAGGTTTAGCAACTACAAAAAGGGAACAGCCCCAAAGGGGTGTTTGTTCCTGGTTTTAGCCGTGTAGAGGGCGTTTGGTTTGGTTTGGGTTGGCTGCTCCACAGCCAAGGGTGCGTTTGGGGGTGATAGGAGACAAATTAGAGCGTGTGATTCATGTATAAACCGAAGAAGGTGTGTTTGAATTAGTAGTTAACAAACATAGGGTGCGTTTGGCTGCGAAAGTAAAATAACGGGGCGTTTGGTTTATGGGATAACAGCCCAAGGGGGCTGTTTGGTTGATGACAGCCCCAAGGGGGGCGTTTGTTTTTGGTTATAAACACCCACATAGGGTGTTTGGCTGTTAAACAGCCTTGGGGCGTGTTTGGTTGGTTTTGCAATTAGCCGTAGAGTGCGTTTGGTTTATAAGGGAGCAGATTAGGGTGCGTTTGGCTGGTTCCCACAGTAGGGTGCGTTTGGCTGTGGGTTTAACAACGAAGAGATGTGTTTGGTTTAGCGAATCAACGAGGAAACGACGAGGGTTTGTTTAGTTATACTTTGACAAATGAAAATAACGTAAGTTTTTAACAAATATTAAAACCGGATAAATAATAATTGGTGGTTTAATCGGTTAAATAAATATAAGACTTATTAATTTGGTTTGATTCAAGTATAATGATATATATATATGGTACATCTAAAAACGCGAGCATTGAAATATGGAAACGTTAAAAATTGCAACATATTGATTTTAGGGAAAACGTCGAGTTTTGCGAAACTGGAAAACGATATATAAACGGGAAAGTCACGATGAAATTATATAAACTTTCTATATCTATTAAATGTCCGCTAAAACTTATATTGTTTTATAAACCGATAAAGGAGCTAAAGTTATATTTTATAAAATATTAAAGTATAACTATACAATAACCTGACAACGAACGAAAACAATACTTTTACAATGAGATAATTATTTTAGACACGACCTGTCAATGAAACGAAACATGATTTATAAAATATTAAATTATATATTATAATTGGTATAAACGGTTACCAACTTCGGTTGTTTAAGGTTATATAGTAAGACACGTGTCAACTTATATGCAAAGCCTTTTTGTTAATTAAATGGAGTCAGAATAATTAGTTTTAATTAACAACTCGCATTTATTATATAAGACCTGCAAAGTATTGAGTACTTTTCTAAATCATTGGGGATCGATACGTTTTTGTGATGTAAACTTACGGGTAAATATTATATAAGAGGTTATTTTTCATAAGAAGTATATAAAACGAATTTATATTGACAGCTTTGCGTATATATTCAATTGCATTTCTGTTAACCATACCACCAATACTATTACCAACTTTAAAACTAAATCTTTTATCAAGTTGTCGCGTTTTGACATAACAATTCATCGGGGAAACCCAAACGCATATTACCGCTAGGGTCGCGGGCGACTTAGCCGTTAAGATAAGCGTGCAACTTCTTGGATCGAGCCGTTGCAGTTTCCGTTTTCGTCTTGTACTCAATGTGTTACATTCTCGCCAAAATCGTTCTTCATATCGATGTGGTTTATAGCCCTCTTTTACTTGTTTTACATGTACTTTACATATTCGGGGGAGGAAGAATACATGCCAAATACAACTTGTTACATATTCGTTTACATATTTTCTCATTCTATTCTACATTTGGTTTACAACTTGATTTTACAAATTCATTACAAACACTATTACTGGTTGATTAACAAACTTGGTTTCCTACTTGTCACTTACTCGTTTGCATTACATGTTTACGAAATTTTTACATACTCATTCAAATTCAAATACTTAAATTTTATCTCACTCTTTTCTACTTATGGATGTAAGTACTCAATGCTATATTTACGAATACACTGGTTACTTGTACTTTAGACCAAGTACTTTTATGTGAGGAATTTCCCTTTTTACGTAGTTTGCCCTTAAGTTACTCTATTGCATGAGTCCCCCTATCATGAACCGTTAATTCTTGACCGGAGGATCCGGTTGATGGGAGGCGAATGCTGTGATAATCTATTGGGACTGAACTCCCCGGCCGGGTAGATAAACAAACGCCTACCAGGTACCGGACGCATTACATGTGAGGAAGGATGGACGGGAAACTAGGTGCTAGGTCAATGCACCTTACGGGGCACTAAACTTTAGCAACGTATATACTAAGGTTACAGGTGGTCATGTGCTTAGCGCACAACAGTAATATTATTCTATGTGGTAGGTATTGTTATTATGAGTAGACCATACTTTTGAAAAAAATCTAATGATTCACTGTCCATACTACTTATTGAACATTACTAATTTGTGAAAACTTTTTCTTATATTGGGTGGAGCAATATAAAACATTAAAAACTCTTTTGGTTTTCTTACATTTTACTCTTACATTTTTGGCGATTATTATAAGGATCGAAACTAATCTTAATACTTTATTAAACCTTGGGATTTCAAACATTTACATTTATACTTACAAAACTCTATTGAACTCACCAACTTTAATGGTGCATGGGTTGATTGGCTAAAAAATCATCATCTTGTAACTTTGTAATTCTTTTAGCTTCTTGCTAGTTTTTTAATAAAGTGTTGTTAAAAAAAAACATCAACAAGAACATTAGCTTATGTATAATTTGATGTATTTTTTTAATTTTCACATTAGTTTTTGAATTTCGCAATGTTTTTTTTAAATGTATTGTAGTTTGTATTTTTAATTTTAATGAAATGAATTATGTTTGTGTGAAAAAAATTGAAAGAAAAAAAATAGTTAGTGGTGGGACCCAAGTGAAGCTTATAATGTGGCCATAAACATAATTTAGATACACATTTGTGATATGGTGTGACTATTGTAAAGCCTATAGTCACATGATCATGCTACAATTAAATGTGACTATACACATTAGGTTTTGGCAAGCAAACACACACTAAACTTTAGACACACATATTAACTTACGTGACCATATGTATCGAATTTTGGTTACACTTAATCATGTATGTCTATGGTTTAGTGTGACCATATATGACATTTGGTCACACTGTTCAAGTGTGTGACATATATTTGTCACTTTTAAATGTATATCGTGACTAATGCTTCAAACTTACTTTTCAGTTGTCACACATTTCAAATTCATATGTGGCTAAATATTCAGCAAAAAATAGCAGTCACTTTTAAATAATGTGTGACAAACTTGACTATATGATTTAGCCACATACACAATTACTTCATGTGACCATATATGGATTTTGGTCACACTGTTCAATTGTGTGACATATATTTGTCACATATGTATATATATAGTGTGACTAAGGTTTCAAACTTATTTGTATCTGTCACACGTCCCAAATTATAAGTGACTAAATAATCAACAAAAAATTACCAGTTAAGTCTAGTCACATAAATATTCAAATGTGTGACAATGAAATTCTGAAATGGTCACACAAAATGAGTTCAAGTGTGGCTGTTTATTTTATCCTGGTACATTTAGTCACATAAATATCTGACTGTGTGGCCGTTCAAAAAACAGCATGTGTGACCAAATCCACTTTTTGTACTAGTGTAAAGACTCTTCAAATAAACAAAAGTGCTTGTCGGGAGACAACTCATAATGTAATTTCAATTTTCGTATAGAGTCTGTCTACCCAGTATCTCGATATGGCGTATCCAACCCCATAGATACGGCGTATTAAATAACCTGGATGATATATTTTTATTTTCTAGTACTTTGAACTTTATTGTCAGACTTGTCAATACGGCGTATTTAGATTTCTGAATACAGCGTATTTGACCTCTGACCCGTATTTGGTTTATTTTTCTTGCAGGATTCAATACGGCATATCCAATACCATGGATATGGCGTATCGACCCTCCTGTACAGATTATCATTTTTATTTTCTTATTCTAACCGGCGATTATTCCGAGATATGATTGTTGTGATTTTTCTTATCTTAAAACAGAGAAGTACTGAACGTGATTGACGAAGGTGGTGATATGTATATATTCTGGTATTCTATGTGTTGTAGTCATGTTGGTATTCAGACACTTTTTGCTACACAACACAAAAAGTTGCTCATATAATCATCATGAAGGATCATACCGAGCAAATCCCAGGGGAGTTTTTTTGTTCTAATTCTTTATATTTCCTGTATATCTCAAGTGGGGGGAGGAGAATTAGAAAGCTACTTATCCTTATTTTTACAAAGAATATGCTAATTATGCTTAAATTAAAAAAAATTAGCATGTTTTTTGTAGATTATTAGTTGCATGACCCGCACACATAACCTTTATTTCTATATTGTGAGGATTAAGCCTATTCAGTTCCCCCCATTTTACCTAAAATTCCACAAAAATATGAGTGTGCCGGTGACTCTAGTAAACATTAGAACTTGGCTTGGTATACTATTCGAGAACACCATAATTATTATTTTTATAATTAGAGTAACTTGTCTAAATTGGTAAATTTCTAGGATTACACCAAATAGCCTATATCATTTACAAACATTATGTGTTATTAACTAACTACACAGGTTAGTTAACCCATGTGAAAAACCCCTTGTTTACTCTCATCTTTAGAGTAAGATACCCCTAGAAACCTTCTAGGCCATTCCTTTTGTTTCTTCCACCACTAAAAAAATTTGTTTCGTTACACCTTTACACCTTAGCCTACCCTATAGATTAATTATGTGGTTGGTTGCTAGTTGCTTTTGTGTAAAAGTATGTATTCCCTGTGTTCGTGTGCGTATTTCTTATTTTTGGTTAGGACGGGAATTGCACAATGCAATGGGAATGTGAAAGTAGTGTCTTTTATTTTTCATGTGTTTACTACTTTCACTATTATTTTTATTTCTGAGACATGAGCGTATGGAATTATTATCCAGATTTATTATGATCATGAAGTGGTGAAATTTTACACCTTTATTCATTTTCTAGTTATGTTTATAAAAAAATCGAAAATACAAAAAAACTGTAAGAGAAAAGAAATTAAGAGGATTGTGAGATAATCGGTTCATCTAAACTTAACCGATTTTATTTTTTATGAGATGATCGATTATTCATTGGTACGTGCTATAAACCAACGATGTAAAGTATTGTTGTATATTATTTAAAGTTGGTCGCAAAATTAACCAACTATGTATTTTTATGTATCAAGTGGTAGATATCGCCACTATTGTTGTATTATATTTTGGATGATTGAGAGTTGGTTGTTACGAGAACGCCAACTAGGTTTGTTTTTATGGATCGTTAAAGATGATGATTAAGACATCTTTGAGTCTAATTCGTGTCTACCAAACAAAGCGTGAGTTTTCGTGTTAAAGCGTGAGCTAGTCAGTGATTTGTGTATTTTTCAAGGTTGTGGTCAGGAAAGTAGCTAGCAACATTTTGTTTATTGGTTGGACTTAATCTATCTATTTTGTTATTTTTTACACCAATTATAAATATTTCGCATGCCTAATCCCTACCCTATATCATTCTTCATCCTAACCTTGGGTTTGCTCAAATGAGGGAGTGAGCAATCACATGTGTCTCATTCATAGATTTGAATGTCTATGTGTGGTTTTGTCTCCCTTATTGGTGTAATACTATTGGTAAAGATTAATTAATCTTATTCTTCAGCTTATTCGAGTTAAGGAGTAAGCAATCACAAGTGTCGCGGTCATGGATTTGGGCGTACATTTGTGGTTTTGTTGACTTTTCTAGAATATTGGTATCGATAGAGATTAAAAAGAATGATCAACCCTTAAGCATTATCATATTCACCTTATTTACCTTTTTAGACTGGTTACTCCTTATCTTTAGTGGTGGAGATGTGTATCCTTACCAAGCTTATGATAGAATACTCGTCACGATCGAGCAATTAAGCAAAAGACTAAATGTTACCAAATAGATTAGTTGAGTGATTTGCGTGATTTCATTCCCAATTTCATAAGGTGTTTGGTTGTGCGCTCGTAATTAAATAAAATGCTTAAAGGAAAAATCCTAGACTTTCGTTTGGGATATGTTTTTATAAGTTAATTCTAAAGTCTACTAGAGGACAAGTAGGATTCAAGTGGGGAGATATTTGATGATATCAAATAACGTCACATTATTGGCATCATTTATCCCATTTATATTGCTCATTTTATATTATTTTATGTAAGATTTGATACTTAATCGCTTATTTGTGTAAATCTTAGTTATTCTTAAGCATTTGGCGAAATATGGTGAAAAGAAAGTGTTTTGGAGTATAAATGATGAAGTTCGAGAAAGTCTAGTAAATCTGAAGAGTACGATGTATCATTCAAGACAAATACTCCGTATCACAAGACTTAGACAAGATCAAGACCATTGCCTAACTTTGATGAATACGACGTATCCACATCATCAGATACGTCGTATAAGATACTTCGGTCAACATTCAGAAGAAGCACGTTTGCAGCCAATATGCCGTATCCAGAAGCCCCTATACGTCGTATTCAGTGGCGGTTAATGAATATTCCAGCATAAAATAATCATGGAGCCCACGCCAAGTAATCCCAATACGCCGTATCGTATCCCTCCAATACGACGTATCGACCTGTTTTCAGAGCCTATAAATAAAAAACCTAAAATTTGGTTTTTAGAAGGCATTAGAAGATTTTAACCACCAAGTATGATCTACAGGCGATTTTAGAAGTAAGAAGGTCCTACAAGTGCTTCAATTCAATAGGGAAACTCTTGTGATCTCTATACTCTGTTATAAGCGTTCGGTTAGCATAACGTTTTGTTTATCTTAATCATTCGTCTATGATACTATGTATTGTTACAATGAATATGGGCTAATACCTATAGGTATTATCCATGTTTATGATAATTTAATGTTTGGTTTGTTTATATCAATTGTTTACTCTTTCGTTGCATGTTGATTATATTTACCACTTCATACCCGTTTATGTTTCGATTATGTTTTATTTATCATTCAACTGGATCTAGGATTACAGATATGTAGACTAGAGTCTGGATAAATACTACATACAACTTATCTATGTGACTCTGGATTAATAAGACTACAAATTTATGCCCCTGTCTCTGCCCTTGGTTAAGTGAATAGGTAGACTAAAAGGTGACTTAGGATTACAAATAACGTTCTGTTTCCTTGGGAAGTACTTGGACCGTGGACTACCAGCATATAGATAACAATTGGACATAAGTTAGTAAAGCCTCGATGAGCTAGGTTTCGATATCATCACCAGTATTGTCTCCTAGATAAATTATAATCAACGATGTAAGCTTTATGCCAGTTAGGTTAATTGTGACACAATTAACTGTAATATAAACATCGAGTTTAGAGAGAAGTACCACCTAGCTTTAGAACGATATACCACCAACGGAGTAATACAATCATTGCACACATAAACAATTCCAACATTTTACTTGATTAAACTGGCTAATATGTTTTCCTTACATTAGTGCTTGACCTCTTATTTATCATTTGTTTATCAGCTTGTATGTGTTAATTGTCTTCTTTAGTTTAGATTAAACCAAAACTTGTGACAGTCTCTCAGGCTAAAAAATCCCATTGCATTAGTTTAGGTTTAATTAGAATTCATCAGAACTAACCTAGATAACTAAAATACCGATAGACTTAAGTATTAACGCTCACTCTTAGTGATCGACACCCTACTAACCAACGAACCTACAATTGATCGGGTACACTACCCATTAGTGTTAGTTAATAGGTAAAGTCAGCAAATATAAATAGTAAAACTTGATAAATCAATTACTAATACCCAATGACATACATCAATTACCATAGGGGATACGAACAATCTTCTCGTCACAAACAGTCATGGCGTGGTACTTCGACAACCAAACCATACCAACGATAACGTCAAAACTACTGAGTTCTACAGGCATTATGTCGATGTTGAATGGGTGGTTTAGCAAATTCCTTAAGTATGACCTTACTCATTGGTGGAGTGACCTACGGTGACTAGTAGTGTAACCTAATTTTTCGGCTTAAGATTTGGTGTAAGATGAGGCTAATCCTATATGATATGGTGGTGTAAAAGTCAACTTAGTTACTGTGCTTGCTAATGTGAATGCCCGTGACATGCACAGCTTATGTACACACACATAAAAAATTTGATTTTTGAGAATATAAGTAAAAATTGATTTTGACAAAATTTAAGGTGACTTCTCCCACTATAGCATGGTCCTTCCTGAATTAGACATAGGTGATCAGGCTTTGTATAATTAAGTACTAACGATGCAATGCTCATTTTCGTTAAACTAGTGTTATGTATAAGATAGTATCAAAATGGTTTTATAATGTAGCAAAATAGTTCATCAGATGAAAGCAAAGTAGCTTATAAGTTTACAGCAAGATAATTTATGAGATGATAGCAAAATGGTTTATAGGATGATAGCAAAATAGTTTATCAGATGATAGCAAAATAGTTTATAAGATGATAGCAAAATAGTTTATACGATGATAGCAAAATAGTTTTAAAGATAAAAGCAAAATAGTTTATAGGACGGTAACAATTTTAGGAGTAGCTTACACAAATTAATAAGGAATCAAATTGTAACCGATGGAATCGTCATGACACATAAATTAATAGAGAATTTAAAACATTCACACAATACAATGAAATTCATAGGAAAGTACTAATGAAAATTTCTTAGGGAATCTAGTCCTAGAAGGTTTCGACTTAGGTCTCACTATGCAAGGCGGGAAGATTTCTCCTTAAGCATTAGCATTATCTGCAACGACGTTAGGGTACCCATAATATTTTCCTTCCTTTCCCTTCTGGTTACCATCATTCTGATTCTTCAACTTCGAGCACTCATCCCTGTAATGCCCTTTCTTTCCACACTTATAGCAAGTTACTGCAGCCTTCTAATTTGCCACCGGGGCCCTCTAAGTTGTTGCAGGAATGAAAGTCTTACAATTTCTGGTCATATGACCCACTCTCTTATAGATGTTGCACTTATCAGTGCATGGCCTAGTGTGGTGTAACTTACACTTATTGCAGTTGGGTAGAGTTTCAGCGTACCCATTCTTGTTGCTTGGCCTGATAGCGTGTGCCCTAATTACTTTTTGTCTTTTGTTTTGTTGCTGGCTAGAACTTCCGCCATGATCACTTTCCCATTTTATCATACCCTGACAATGGCAAAAACTCGGGAATGCAACATAATGATCAATCATAACACAAGATACAAAATAGAGAAAACTACAATGCCTAAACTTCAAGTGTTACGAAGACCATCAACCTCGAACAACCTCGAGTGATGTCCCAAATCACAATCAAATCTGAAAAATCTTACAATAACCAATAGCCCACACAGGGGTCCATAATCCAAACTTAAACCAAAACTTCCAAATACTAAAAGCCAAATAAAATAAACAAGCAAGACTTCACATGAAAATCCACTCGGAATACTTCTAAGTCTGCTATCACATATCACCAAATTATTCATCTTTCACTTCACCTAAAAATGATACTCGAAAACATCAACAATAATGTTGGTGAGCTCGTAGGTTTGACCTTAAACCCAAAAGTTGTGCCAATGATTCAAAACAATGGACAATAGTGCTATATGACAGTGAATATATATGCAAACAAACCATAGCATCCTCGCTAATCAATCACCATATGTTACTTACGTACCTAAAGGGCCTACCAGTTGGAGCACTAAATTAGGGCAGGACCACACACAAACTAGGGTAGGCGTACCCATCCGCTCCAATAATCACACAAATACTGGGTAGGCATACCCATCCGATCCAAACAATCATAAAAATACTGGGTAGGCGTACCCATCCGATCCAAACAATCATGCAACACATAATATTCATATAGCAGTCATAAGCACGTATCTTGTCCAAAAAATAAAACCACATTTTGCACATTTCAATTCAAAAAAATTTAAATCACATTTGAGTATCATTTTCCCCCAACGGAAAAACAGTAGAAAAATGAGGCTATGAGAACTCACCTCAAGCAAGTCTTTAGCAACCAAATCTCAATCACACAAGCAAATGCAACGACACCCGCACACGACCTAGCCCAGTTAATGTCCCATTTTAATCATTCATTTCCAAAACAGTCTTCACGTTTGATGCATAGAGTTTAGACACGTTGTACAATTACTCATAACAATTTAGTGGTGTGATGGTTGACGACAAATCCCAATAATCATATCAATCCCATTACTCAATAATACATACTTATACTATTTAGAGAAAATAGTTAAGTAATATACGTAAATATTTATAATTAACAATTGTAAATATATCTCGATAAGTCCATTCGGTGACTTTAGTCATCATGGAAATAATCATATTAGAGTTGAAAATGAAACGTTTACTCATAATAAACATATTTGAGAAGTTTTGAGAAAAATCATATTTTTTGTCTTATAGTGAATTTATTAAATAAAATAATTAAATAATATTTTATAATTTAAAATTCAAAAATTATGTTTTTAGGTAAAATTTCTAAGTATAAACTTTTTACAAAATTTTGACATGACCCGTACGCTCATACAACATTTTCCAAGGTTTTTAACCTTTATTTCAACACTTTTTTCATCAATTCGACACTTTTCGACAAAATTACAAAATCTCAATCTTTAACGTTTACTAAAACGTTTTTCCCAAAATATCGTTCAATATCACTTCGTAAATACATTTTCACTTTCAAAAGTCCGTCAAAACTCATATAACGACTAAATATCACCTATTGGGCTTTAAGGCCCAACAAGGGTCCATTAAGATATTTTAAGTCCAAAATACGATCCAAGTCCAAAACCAACATCCATTTACATACATAAGCTTATACTAATAAGTAGAAGATAATCCGAACCACAATAAGCCCTCTCATTAAGCCGCGACTTAAATAGGCTTATTGGGCCGTGAGTCCATAAGCTCCACAATACATATATTAAGCTTAACCATAAGTTAATAAGCTACGTATCGCATTTGGTTACCACCATGAGTTATAAAAATAGTCCACAAACATACGCCATATCACAAAAATAGTCAAAAATCACTTCCCTTGTGATTTGAAAAATAATGTGGCATTTAAGCCCAAAATAAGCCAAGAAATAGCTTAAAAATAAGCCTGAAATAAGCTATACAAGCTACTATCAAAATAAGCTATCTATCAACATATGTTATTCAACCATCACGACCACAAAATCAAAACTACAAAAACCCTTATTTTTCTTTTTATGTCCGACGAACCAAACACCCCTTTATATATATGTTTCGTTTCCAAAAATTAGTTTTTACAACGATTAACTTCTACAACTAACATCTATGCATCAATATAAACCCAAAAGGACAAACGAAAGTCAAATTTGAAAACTTACAAGAAAATCTTCAAAAATGTAGATTTCGACACGAGCCGGACAACCCAAACGTTGGTTAAATGAATACCCAAATACTCGTATCAACCCGGAATATCACGTTTTTTTATCAAAGTTGGAAAATATATGATGGTTTGTGGTGTTAGGTGGCGGATGAAACACACACACACTTATGTGTGTTTTTATTTTTTTGAAATGGAAATGATTATGAAAAATGAGATAATGGAAAGCATCTTATGTACCATCTTAGACAAGGTTAGCTAGAATTAAGCCACCATGTCTCCCTTGACTTCTTTGACCGGCCATGGGATCCTATGGGGTCTCATGTCTTTCTTTTCGTGTCGGGATCACTTAAATACTCTTAAAACTTGATCGTAAAATTTTCCCCAAAGTTAATTAGCATTTTTATTCACCTTAAAAATACTTTTCCATTAACCTAGAGTATTTACATGACGTATTTACACTTTAAACCCTTCAAAACTCATTTGAACATTAACGGACGTGTCGGGACTTGTTTTTGGGCATTTCTCAAAATTCACAAGTCAAACTACCCGGAATATAAATAACACAATAATAACATTTAAAAAAGGACTATTATTTACTAATAACCATAAATTACCACAATTCTCATAAAATCACCACCGTTAACACGGTACATTATGTGATTAAACTGACAAAAGTCAAATAGTCAAAGGACTAAAAATGAAATATTCAAAACACAAAAAGGGCAAAGGTTACATTCTACCCCCCTTAAAAGAATTTCGTCCCCGAAATTCAGCCACTAACATCACTAAACAAATGCGGGTACTTCAATTTCATCTGATCGTCACCTTCTCACTTGAATTCAGGGCCAGGTTTTGAATTCCACTGAACCTTGACGATGGCAATCCTACTACGCTTCAGCTTCTTAAACTCTCTTTCCAAAATTTCCACAAGCTCTTCCACAAAATTCAACTTATCATCAACTCGAATCTCATCCAAAGGCACTTGCAGTGTTGGATCAGCCAAACACTTCTTAAGGTTCGACACGTGGAACGTGTCATGAACACCATTCAATTCCTTAGGCAATCTAACCTGTAGGCTACATGTCTTACTTTTTCAATAATCTTAAAAGGTCCAACAAATCTAGGTGCTAGTTTCTCTTTCTTCCTAAAGCGTATCACACCTTTTCAAGGTGACACTTTGAGCAAAACATAGTCACCTACACTAAATTCTAGAGGCTTCCTCCTCTTATTAACTTTTCTGACGATCATGCGCAGCCTTAAGTCTATCGTTAATTTGCGAGATCTTCTAAGTAGTCTCTTGCACTAACTCAGGTCCTATCAACTGACCTTCTCCAACCTCAGCTCATAAAATTGGCAAACGACACTTTCTACCATACAATGCCTCAAACGGGGCACATCTTACACTAGAATGATAACTATTGTTATACAAAAAACTCAACCAACAGAAGCTGAACATCCTAACTTCCTCCAAAGTCCAGGACGCACGCTCTAGGCATGTCTTCCAAAGTCTGAATAGTACGCTCACTCTGTCCATCGGTCTGAGGGTGATAAGCCGTACTCATGTCTAAAGGAGTTCCTAATGCCTCTTGCATTGACTACCAAAACCTTGATGTGAAATGACTATCACGATCTAATATGATCGAGATTGGTACACCATGTCTAGCAACTATCTTGTTCAAATACAATCTAGCCAATCTATCCATCTTATAATCCTTACGCATAGGTAGAAAATGAGTAGACTTAGTCAACCAGTCCATAATGACCCAGATTGTGTCATGCCTACTACTAGTCCTAGGCAACTTAGTCACAAAATCCATAGCTATTCCTTCCTATTTCAATACGGAGATCTCAGGTTGTTAGAGCAAGCCAGATGGCCTTTGATGCTCAGCCTTAACCTTTGAACAAGTCAAACACTTAGTAACATACTCAGCTATGTCCTTTTTCATTCCAGGCCACAAATACCTATCTCTCAAATCGTAATACATCTTATCAGCTCCTGGGTGTACAAAGTACTTTGACTTATGGGCTTCATCTATTATCAGGGTTCTTACATCACCCTTCAAGGGTACCCATATTCGATCCAGGTAGTACAAAGTCCCATCATTTCTCTGTTCCATCATCTCATCCAAACCTTTCTGCAATCCTGCAGACTCATTCACAGCCTCCCTCTGAGCCGCTAGTATCCTATCCTTTATACACAACTGAAGGGTCATATACATAGCTCTAACTCTATTAAGCTTTACTCTTTCCTTCCTACTTAGGGCATCAGCCACCACATTCGCCTTACCAGGATGGTAGCGAATTTCACAATCATAATCACTAAACAACTCTATCCAGCGACACTGTCGCATATTCAACTCTTTCTAACTAAAGATATGCTGAAGACTCTTATGGTCCATATAAATGACACTCTTTTTCCCATACAAATAATGTCTCCAAATCTTAAGGGCAAATAAAACTGCTCCCAATTCTAAATCATGGGTCGTATAATTCGTCTTATGAATTTTCAACTGCCTAGACGCGTAGGCGATCACCTTACCTCTTTGCATTAACACACAGCCTAGTCCTATCTCGGACGCATCACAATATACTACAAAGTCTTCCGGTCTATTGGAGAGAGCTAGAACAGGCGCATTACATAACTTATCCTTTAAGGTTTGAAATGCCAATTCCTGTTCCTCACCCCAATCGAAAGTCTTACACTTTTAAGTCAAGATATTAAGAGACTTAGCTATCTTAGAAAAGTTCTCAATGAACCTACGGTAATATCTAGCCAATCCTAAGAACGAACGAAACTTAGTCGGAGTTCTAGGGGCTTTTCAATTCTTAACAGCTTCAATCTTAATAAGGTCTACATGAATCCCATTACCATTTATCACATGCCCAAGAAACTGCACTTCCTTTAGCCAGAATTCACACTTAGAAAACTTAGCATACAGTTTCTCCTTTTTGAGCAGTCCCAAGACTAACCTTAAGTGTTCTACATGCTCCTCTTGAGTCTTAAAGTAGATTAAGATATCGTCTATAAACACTATCACAAACTTATCAAGATAAGGCCTACAAACTATATTTATCAAATCCATAAATATCGCTGGTGCGTTAGTCAAACCAAAGGGCATTACTGTGAACTGGAAATGTCTATAATGAGCTCTAAACGCAGTCTTTGGAATGTCATCATCATGCACTCTCAGCTGATGGTATCTAGACCTAAGATCTATCTTTGAGAAAAAATGCGACCCTTGTAGTTGGTTAAATAGATCATCAATCCTAGGAAGCGGATAACGATTATTAATAGTCAATTTGTTCAATTCTCTATAGTCAATACACATTCTAAAAGAATCATCCTTTTTTTGAACAAACAATACCGACGCTCCCCAAGGCGACGAACTTGGTCGTATGAAACCTTTGTCTTGGAGTTCCTTGAGTTGTCCTGACAACTCCTCCAATTCAGAAGGTGCCAAACGATATGGAGACTTTGCTACTGGCATAGCTCCAAGGATTAACTCAATTTGAAACTTAATTTCCTAAACAGGCGGTAATCCAAATAGGTCATTCGGAAATACCTCGAGAAAATCTGCCACTGCTTCTATCTCTTTTTGTTCCTTTTCTTTAGCCTTAGCACTCTTTAGCTGGCTCATATTTTCCTCTAGTTTCTCTTCTAATACTCTAAGCACCTTGCCATCTGGTAGTGGTACCCTCACTACTTTCTCATGACAAATTATTTCAGCCTTATGATTAGATAACCAATCTATTCCTATAATCACATTAAAACTCCCATGCCCAAAAGGTATCAAATCGATGTCAAAGACATGACCCTCAATTTCTAGTTTGCAACCCTTAATAACCTTATCAATCTCTACTAGCTGCTAGCTAGCTATCTCAATCTCATATTTAAAACCTAATTCACTAAGCTCTATGCCTTACAGAGGTATAAAATTAGTGGAAACAAAACTATAGTCGGCACCAGAGTTAAATAAGGTAGTGGCAAAATGATTATTCAAAGTGAACATACCCATCACAATGTTCGGATCCTGGCGAGCTTCCTCTGCTCCCAACATGAATGCCCTACCCCTAGCCTGGTTCCCTTGGTTTCTACGACCCTGACCCTTGTTATTAGCAGCAACTTGATTTGGATGGTTTCCTCTCGGTCCTTGTGCCCTATGCAATCTAGGACAAGCTGACCTAACATGGTTGGTACTACCACACTCATAACATACTCTAGTAGTTGGGTTTCTAGCATTGACAGGATTCACAATCCTTGGCACGCCTTTACAATCCTTTGCCAAATGACCCAGGCAGTTACAGTTAAAGCATGTGCGACAAGGCCCTCTAGGTACATGGTAGGAGTTGCAGGTAGTACACTTGGTCCAAGTACATGTATTCTCTCTTCCTACAGGGTTTGCGGTAGAAGTAAAAGCATTTCTAGTCCTAGTCCTCTTATTATCATCCCTACCATTCTTATCCTTGCTAGGTTTCCCCATATTTCCTCTCTTCTTAACCTTCTTAATTGATCTATTTCAAACAGCCTCATCGGTCAATGCACTAGATATCTGCACAGCCTTTTGTATAGTCTTTGGATCCGTTGCTGCCACCATCCCACGGATTTGTAGAGCAAGGCCATATACATACCTCTCAATCATCTGACTTTCTAGAGTTACTAAATGTGGAACTAACCTAGCCAACTCATGAAATCTATCAGTATACGCAGCATGGCCAGCCCCGACCATGGCGTGATTCCACAACTCAGTTTCCAACTTTTTCATTTCATGACTAGGACAAAACTCTTCTATCATCATAAACTTAAAGTCATTCCATGACATACTAACAGCAACTTCCTGGCTTAGCGTGCGAATTCGAGAGTTCCACTACGTTAAAGCCTTACCCACAAATGAACCAATAGTGTATTTCAATTTTTTGTCAACACTACAACCACTCATATCTTGCACGTTCTCTATTTTCTCAATCCAACAAATAAGAATTACAGCACCTCCCTTACCATCATATTCCTTAGGGTTACAAGCTAAGAACTCCTTATATGAACAACATACCCGGTTGCCATTCACTAACACATTCCCAACGTTCTCCTGAACGTTCTCATTTACCACATTACCATTCTGATTTCCAACATTTCCTTGGTTACCAACCTGAGCTAGCATGGCGGGTAAGAAGTTTTGCAATTGCTGGGCAATGATCGTAGAGAAGTCGGGTGCTCCTCCTACACCCTCATTGACTCCCTCTACATTCCCATTGACTCCCTCTACGTCCCCATTAGCTTCCGAACCCTGGTTATTTCCTTGACCATTCAATTCGTCAACACGCTCATTATTACCTCCCCTAGTTCCTCTACCCCTTCCACCTCTACCAACCTGTTCACCTCTTCCCCCTCCTCGTGATTTGGCAATATGTCGGCCAGCACTTCGGGTCCTCATCCTTGGCGGCATTATCTACACGAGGGAGAACATGGGCAATGCCAGGTAAGTGGGAAGACTAATATATATATATAGGGCATCTTACTATATATATATAACTATACACATAATTCCACCTTATGGTGTTAACATTAATTTGTGTGAACGACATTACTAAATACGAGTGAGTTGTGATATGCTTATAACTACGTTGGCCATCATACTTATATTCACATCCTTTCCCAGTCATACTCAATATTGAGCTCACCCATTTCAATGACTGACATAACTAAAGCACCAAACCACGAATACGCGAAAGCAAGCAAAAGCGGAACACCGCACACATAGATCCTATATGCAACTAACCTGGGCTCTGATTACCAATCTGTCACACCGCGACAATGGACAAAATTTAGGAATGCAACTTAATGATCAATCATAACACAAGATACAAAATAGAGAAAACTACAATGCATAAACTTCAAGTGTTACGAAGACCATCAACCTCGAACAACCTCGAGTGATGTCCCAAATCACAATCAAATCTGAAAACTCTTACAATAACCAATAGCCCACACAGGGGTCCATAATCCAAACTTAAACCAAAACTTCCAAATACTAAAAGCCAAATAAAATAAACAAGCAAGACTTTACATGAAAATCCACTCGGGATACTTCTAAGTCTAATATCACATATCACCAAATTATTCCTCTTTCACTTCATCTAAAAATGATACTCGAAAACGTCAACAATAATGTGGCCATCTTGTAGGTTTGACCTTAAACCCAAAAGCTGTGCCTATAATACAAAATAGTAGACAGTAGTGCTATATGACAGTGAATATATATATGCAAACAAACCATAGCATCTCCGCTAATCAATCACCATATGTCACTTACGCACCTAAAGGGCCTACCAGCTGGAGCACTAAATTAGGGCAGGACCACACACAGACTAGGGTAGGCATACCCATCCGCTCCAATAATCACACAAATATTGGGTAGCCGTACCCATCCGATCCAAACAATCATACAAATACTGGGTAGCCGTACCCATCCGATCCAAACAATCATGCAACACATAATATTCACATAGCAGTCATAAGCACGTATCTTGTCTCAAAAACAAAACCACATTTCGCACAGTTTAATTCAAAACAATTCAAAACACATTTGAGTATTATTTTCCCCCAATGAAAAAACAGTAGAAAAATGAGGTTACGAGAACTCACCTCAAGCAAATCTTTAGCAACTAAATCTCAATCACACAAGCAAATGCAACGACGCCCGCACACGACCTAGTCCAGTTAATGTCCCATTTTAATCATCAAAACAGTCTTCACGTTTGATGCATAGAGTTTAGACGCGTTGCACAATTACTCATAACAATTTAGTGGTGTGATGGTTGACGACATATCCCAACAATCATATAAATCCCATTACTCAATAATACATACTTATACTATTTAGAGAAAATAGATAAGTAATATACGTAAATATTTATAATTAACAATTATAAATATATCTCGATAAGTCCATTCGGTGACTTTAGTCATCGTGGAAATAATCATATTAGAGTTGAAAATGGAACGTTTACTCATAATAAACATATTTGAGAAGTTTTGAGAAAAATTATATTTTTCGTCTTTTAGTGAAGTTATTAAATAAAATAATAAAATAATATTTTATTATTTAAAATTCAAAAATTATGTTTTTAGGTAAAATTTCTAAGTATAAACTTTTTACGAAATTTCAACATGACCCGTACGCTCATACAACGTTTTCTAAGGTTTTTAACCTTTATTTCAACACTTTTCATCAATTCGACACTTTTCGACAAAATTCCAAAATCTCAATCTTTAACGTTTACTAAAACGTTTTTCTCAAAATATCATTCAATATCACTTCGTAAATACATTTTCACTTTCAAAAGTCCGTCAAGGGTCCATTAAGATATTTTAAGTCCAAAATACGATCTAAGTCCAAAACCAATGTCTATTTACATACATAAGCTTATACTAATAAGTTGAAAATAATCCGAACCACAATAAGCCTTCCCATTAAGCCGCGGCTTAAATAGGCTTATTGGGTCGTGAGTCCATAAGCTTCACAATACATATATTAAGCTTTAACAATAAGCTAATAGCTACGTATCGAATTTTGTTACCACCAATGAGTGTATAAAACATAGTCCACAAACATACCGCCATATCACAAAAATAGTCAAAAATCACTTCTGTGATTTGAAAAATAAACGTGTCATTTAAGCCCAAAATAAGCCATGAAATAGAAACCTCTGAAAATAGCCTGAAATCTTGTATTCAAGCTACTATCATAAATAAGCTAATTTGGACAACATATGTTATTCAAACCATCTGACACTAACATCAAAACTACAAAAAACCCTCTTTTTTCTTTCTGATGTCCGACGAACAAACAACCCCTTTATATTCAGTGTCGTTTCAAAAAATCGGTTTTTTCAACGATCATTGTACAACTAACATTATGCATCAATATAAAACCCAAAATGTCAAACGAAATTTCAAATTTAAAAACCTTACAAGTAAATCTTCAAAAATGTAGATTTGACACCGAGTACGGATCCTCCCAAACGTTGTATAAATGAATACCCAAATACTCGTATCAACCCGGAATATTACGTTCTCGATCAAAGTTGGAAAATATATGGTGGTTTGTGGTGGTAGGTGGCGGACGAAACACATACACACTTATGTGTGTTTTTATTTATTTGAAATGAAAATGATTATGAAAAATAAGATAATGGAAAGCATCTTATGTACCATTTTGGATAAGGTTAGCTAGAATTAAGCCACCATGTCTCCCTTGACTTCTTTGGCCAGTCATGGGATCCTATGGGGTCTCAGGTCTTTCTTTTCGCGTCGGGATCACTAAAATACTCGTAAAACTTGGTCGTAAAATTTTCCCCAAAGTTAATTAGCATTTTTATTCACCTTAAAAATACTTTTTCATTAACCTAGAGTATTTACACGACATATTTACACTTTAAACACTTCAAAACTCATTTTGACATTAACGGACGTGTCGAGACTCGTTTTTTGGCATTTCTTAAAATTCACGGGTCAGACTACCCATAATATAAATAACACAATAATAACCTTTAAAAAGGACTATTATTCACAAATAACCATAAATTACCACAATTCTTATAAAATCATCACCGTCAACACGGTACATTATCTGAATAAACTGACGATAGTCAAATATTCAAAGGACTAAAAATGAAATATTTAGAACACAAAAAGGGAAAGGTTACACATTTTTGCTTGTTGTTAGCATTCTTTTCCACCTTGGCCCCCTGACGTACGACCCGATCCATTGAGTCGCGAGCCACGCGGGTTTTTGTCTCGTAGATAGCAATAGCCTCAATAGCATTAGCAACTCGTTGGGCTACAATCTGCTCAATTTCCGTGGAACTCAATCCTTGTCTTGTAGTTGGCATTGTTCTTCAAAATCACAAGAAATATAACATATGATGAGATTTCGTCCAATATAAAATCACGACACGCAATAAGTACAATAGATATATATATATATATATATATATATATATATATATGAGATCATGACACGCAAAGATATAAGATATAATTAACCATGGCAAAATAAACAACATCATAATATAGCATAATCATAACCAACATAGTAGTATTAATACTTGGTACATCGTTTTTACAAAATAAAAAGAGTACAAGCTTCACATTAATGCCACTAGCGAGTACTAGTCAACTTAGTGAGCTATAATAATGATACCTACAAATGATACTAGTCTACTGTCTAAATGCCAAGGTGATGCGCACTTTGTCGCGAATCTATCCACGCTCACACTGCTCCATTCGAGCCTCTACATCCTTAGCTCGGATCTTGAGGTCTGCAATCCTGACTCCAGCAGTCCCAAGTAAGTCCTGTAGGACAGCAACCTGCTCCTCAGCCCACTCGGCTCTAGCACACAAGGTCTCGATCCCTTGCTCATCAGACTCAATCCTCGCTACTAAAATCTCTCACCGATGGTTGCAAATCTCCTTGATCTAACCATCATGGAGGATGAGTCTCGCCCCGAGTAGAGGAATGGTATGGTGAATAGGCTCACCAGTGATCAAATGTATCTCAGTTAAAGAGCTCTCTCCAATCTCATATTTGGGCTCACCCTCTTGGTACCTCCAAGTACCGATACTATCCATAGCAAAAGCCCAACGACATGGCTCTACCATCCTACGAAGTCTAACAGGGGTGGTCATGGCCATAGCCTCAGGAATGACAACCCTTGGTATGATAGTCTCAGCTGGGGCATCTAGTTGAGGTAGTGGCGACCTCCTGCACCTCTTGCGAGGTGATCGCACATCAGGTGGTAGTACTGCTGATGCTAGTAGTTGGGATAGTGGTGGAAATGGTGATGTTGATGATGGCGAAGGTGTTGCTGGTACAAGTATAGTATCGGACGAAATAGAGATATGTGCAAAATACATAGTGTTGTGACAACCAAGGGTTTATATAAATAAGTTTTACATAAGATAAGTGTAAAATGTGCGTAAGGCAATGTAAACTCAAGTATAGGCAATGTAAGCATGTAGTGTTATGCACATGAAAAGTGTTATATGATGCAATGTTTATGTGGTGGTTATAGTATAGGTTTAATATGCAACCTAGTTCTCAATAACCTTGGCTCTAGATACCAATCTGTAACACCCCCGAAATATATGGCAGCGGAAACGTAACTATGGGCGTTACTTCATAATACATAAGCACAAGATATAAGATAACGATCTCTATATGATTTGTTAAAAAGATATCCTCGTTGATACGATTAAAAATAAATAAGTTTTAACAAGTGGTCTCATAGTTTGCATCAAAAGAAAAACATAGTTTTAATACAACGAGAATGATTTAGTGTAAGTGAAATCCATGAAAAATAATCTTGAATTATGATGACTTCAGTGCACTTCAATAACATCGTTTCGAGTTAAGCACCTGAGAAATACATGCTTAAAAATGTCAACATAAAGTTGGTGAGTTTATAGATTTAAGTAAGTAATAAGGTTGGACTGCAGGATTTAAATTAATTATTGCATGGTATACAATATCCAAAAAAGTAATTATGATTGTACTAAGCTCATGACACCGAAGCTAAACAAAGTTATGTATGCAAATTCATGCAAAGTAAAGTTGCCCTTGGGAGTGTCCAACCCGAGACAGCCGCAGTTTGACATGGTATACGTTCGTTTGGTCGGTAACTTTGAAATAAGTAAGCGCTAGTTACCTGAACGGGGATGTTAATCCTAATAGATTTATTTATAACACTCGTGCTTACACCAAGTAATTAACAGTTCATGATAGTGGGCATAGTGGGTTATCGGTACTTAGGCTAATCTATAGTCATGTAAAAAGTACTTGCATCCATATGTAAAAACAAGCAATGTATCTCACCCTGAAATTTGTAAAGTAGTTGTAAAACAAGTTAAAGTGGGGCTATAAACTCACCTTAAGTGAAAGTAATAGTTCGGGACTAAATCAACCAAGTGGATAGTCAAAACGGATCCGAAACGCAACCTAAGTAATAGTGGGTCGATTTAGAATTATGCAAATGAAGTGAAGTGATGCAAATATATTTTTATAACCTTATATCACCACCTACACGTTTGCGTTTTAGTTTCATAAGTCAAAATAAGCTTTACGTCAAGTTCGCTATTTATATTCAAGGTTATATACTTTACAAATATTTTCAAGTACTCATCGTTAATAAATTGTAACTAGCTCGCTTATTAATATTTTTGAAAACTTTCGACACGATTGAAAAGTATATAGATAATACTACAACAATTCTTAAGGGTTTTATAACTCATTCGGACACCAAAACACCATTTTATAAATTCAATCAGCTCACTTTTAATGTAAAAATAGATTCTTGTCCAAACTTTAAAAAGTCGTAACTCCTTCGTTACAAACATTCACGACGGGTGCGAGTGCTAATTTTAAAGGTAAACTCGTGTACTACGAAAAGTCTTTTATGAGTTTCCCTCGGCTCGAACCCGAAACAGATCAAAAGCGCAACCAAAGGTTCTGGTCAGATTATATATTTACTAAAAACAGTTTTTCTGGAAAATGTTTTGCCGATTTTCAATTGGTCATAACTCACTCGTTTTAAGTCAGATTTTTATGAATTTTATATCCACGCTTAGGTATTTAAGTCTACTTTTTATTTTTCAAGGCCTCGGTTATCCAAACCGAAGGATACTGTCCGAAAACACTATGAACAATTCTGGACAGCAAGCATTTATTTTCCATTTTACCACTTAATTTCATCACAAATTACAACTACATACTAACCTAGTCCCTTTCACCAATTTTCATCATTCCATCATCACAACAACAACTATATACTAACCTAATCCCTTCCACTAATTTATCAAGAAACAACAATTATGCAAGAACGTAATATATAATACATTTTTACTATATTTAATTTATGAACACTTATTTTAACAACAAAGCCAAATTATCATCAAGTAATTTATAAAATGACAAAAACATGTGTAATATGTGTAGAACCATATTTTTATCATCCATTTCATAGTACTTACTCAAGAACATATTTAAGATCTTTGTTAGTTTCTTTTAGAAAAATACTTTATACAAACATGGTGGTGATATATTTTTACATGAATGTAGTGATGGTAATATATATATATATATATATATATATATATATATATATATATATATATATATATATATATATATATATATGGAATGAAATCTTGAGATAAACATATGCCCCTTAACAAGATGATGAGATGAGATTTAACAAGGATTACACATAATCAACCTAAATACTTGAACACTTAAACACATAAACCCTTAACCTTCTTAGGAAAATACTTGAACAAAATCAAAACCTAAAATCTTGTGTATTGTTGTTGTTGGCCGCGGCTAGGAGAGAGCAAAGTTTTTTTTTCTTAAGTGAAAATGAAAGAATACTTGCTAGTTTATGCCAAATAGTGAAAGTATTAGCTAGTTAATAATCATCTAGGTAATAGAAGGGCTTGGGTAAAGAGAGGTAAAGCATAGAATGGATATTAGATTTGGATTATAGGATGCATCATAGTTAGTGGGTGGTTAAAGAGGATAAAGTGGGTAATAAGGTGTATGTTTTGGTTGGTATGGTTTTTGTGTGTGGGTTGAGCGGACGACATAGGGAAGAGGGGGAGGGGAAAATTTTAAACTTGCTAAATGTTTCTAGAAGGTACCTTGTAAGTATTATTTGGAAAGGTGGTAATATATACATTACATGCATGCACAAAATATACAAGTTACTAGTTTACATAAAACTTATAAAATAAATGCATGAAACTTGTAAAACATGAATGTGATGATAATGACATGCTAAAAATGTGTAGACTAAGCTTAGTCTAAAGTTGGTGCATGCACGAAGACGTTTCTTGCAATGTATGGGATAACCTCCCAGTTTTAGGTTAATTCAAGCGTTTACACTAATCTTGCAAAATAAAAGTGTTGACTTATGAATTATGTTCGTAAAATTCATATAACACATATTTGACGAAACCTATTTTTGTTTAATGCCGGTTTACGTTTAAAGTTATTTTTCGAGTTACGCGATTTAACTTAACGGTTACTCATAAAAGTAAATATGTAAACATTCAAAGTACATAGTTTCAAGTATATAGTCAAGTAATGACCTGAAAAATATGAGTTGTCACAGTTCCAACATTCATAATTTCCTGTAAACGAAATATAAAGTGATTAAGTACGTATTTTAACCATAAATTGAATAATTATGAACATTTTACGAGGGATTTTGATACAAAAAGGTATAGAGTATTTGATGTTATCAGTTACGCATAGGAAATCCAAAGCATTCCAAAGTGTCTAAGTAGCTCTTCGTCTTCAAGATATAGGAGCTCACCGACTGACCATCCTACTGTTTACAAGCATGGAATGCTTTGATTGTTTCAAACAGTTCCTGTTTAGCCTGCTCTTCAAAGGTGAATTTTGATAAGGATCGTTTTTAGTGTAATGTATTGTGTTTGTTGTGTTGTTGTTCATGATTTTTGATGTGTTGTGATTGTTAACGGATATCGAGCTTAATAGATAGAACATAAGCACGGCCGTCCAAGTAATAAAACCCAGTCTCTTAAACATTACCCGTTATGAAATTGTTAAGCTATTCCATAAACCTTAGCTTTTTCTCATACCTAAGAACAATTCTTAGGTTGCGATGCCAGTTTGTGAAATTAGAACCAGTAAGTTTCTCACTATGAAGAATTGACCTGAGAGTCGAATTGTTTATGTTTGGGCAGCAGCCATCTACAAAACAATCAAAAGTTCAGAAAATATTCGTATTTTCGATAAATAATCTTTTAAAAAATTAATTACCCACGTTTATATAAAATAAATAATTAATTTTAACAAGATTCTAAGATTTAACTTGAAATTTCACCATCACATCAGTTGATCTGCTAGCAATGGTGAACTCAAAAGGTAATCAACAGTTGATAATTGCCTACATGTGCAACTCTTAGTTCGTATGGGGCCTAAGGCATCATAATCCAAAATTATAATGTCGAGATCAAAGCAATGTTATCCAGAATAACATTGTCAAGTTGACATGTTTCGCCCCATCGTATGCCTTGGGTTAACGTCTCACCAGCTTAACTCGATTTAAGTCGTCCAATTGAGAACATGTGTTAAATCGCACTAGGTCTCATGCTTAGTGAATAAAACACACCTTGGGATTTGCACTTCACCTACTTCTCAAGCAGTGTAAAAAACAATATGCAAGTGTTCTTCCCGCATTAGGTGATAAATGACTTAATTAGTAAGCGTATAAGATTTTGATCAAACAAGTGTACCAAAAATTGTGTATAAGGAAGCATGCATACATCCTTATAATAATAGAATTTTTAAAACATTTCCATATTAGTTTAAAATTTATATATATTAAAAAAACATCTCTTATATTTTATAATCCACATGTGATTTATAAAATTATGGTTAACACACTTAGTTTACAATATTTCTAAGTATAAGTAATTAAATTACTACGAATAAGGTTAAATCCCCACTGGAAATAATCAAACCCTAGTAATGATTATGACATACTTTAATATTGTTAAAATGTTGACGTAAAAAATGTTTATTCTTGTGTTGTTCCGTCGCGGGTTCCCTTTCGGAAACCACTAAACCCATGCATGATAGAACGTTGCAAGAAATAATAAGTTTACATATATATATATATATCTCAACACGATCTAGCAAAGTGTACATGTTACATGAATCAAAACCACCTTTTTAGGGGGTCAGGATTGATCAAACCAAAGAAGATGATACATGTTTATTTCTAGTGAGAGAAATTTAAGAGAGGGTGAGATGAACTATGTGTTTTATTAGAAAGTAAAGAGGGTGAAAGAACAAATGTGTGTTTTATTAGAGAGAGAGAAAGAGAAAACAAGTAAATGAACTTCCACACACCTCATGGAGAGTCGTGGGGGTATTTATAGCCTAAACATAATCTATTTATCCCACATTTACAATAGTAGTCCCTATGTATTGCAGATGATCTATAGCTAGTCCAATTCACGTGTAAGACGCCAGCTTTACTAAAAAGTGAGGCTAACAATCTCCCTCTAAGATGGTGTCACACGTGAATTGGTTACAATATTTCCTACAAGGAAAAATAAAGTAAAATGATAAGAATGAAGTCCAGCATTCCTTGAGATTGTCTTCAATGACATTGATCTACTTGAATGCTCTAGCTTTATTTCTTCAGCTTGTAGTATCTAGTTGAGTTTTTACTCCCTCCCAACTAGTAGGCTCTTTTTTTCTTCAGCTTCTTCCCAAATAGACACCTTTGAGACTGATTAAGAATCAATGCAGAAATCTTCTTGAGGACCTCCTTTCTTATTTAGGATACACTATTGGAGGGAATGATATCATCAACATCGCCTCACTTAGGAAGCATTCCAGTCTCGAAGTACAGACTTTATCACTTTTAACAAAGTCGAAATCGTAGCACCAAAATCAATTAAGACCTGAAAATGCACTTTTCTCCCTCGAGGAAAGTCATGGTATGAATTACTATCATCATAATCATGTGTACATCTTATACCGAAGTACATACTTTATCCCTTTTCTGAAGTCGAAAATGTGGCACCAAAATCAATTAAGACTCGGAAATACACTTTTCTCCCTCCCAGAAAAACATGGTATGAATTGCTACACCAAATCCAACTAAGTCTCGAGTGTACATAACTTATCACTCTATGTAGTCAAAACGGGAACATAAAAACAACTAAGTACCGGATGTACACATTTCTTTCTCCAAGATGATGACTAACTGAGGAATCATCATACTTATGTGTACATCATATATCAACTGGGATTTCTTAATTAGCTTCATATACATGTGATTGCATAAGCAATACACTGTGAGAAGATGTCGAATCGTGCTCTCTTTACAAATCTCTCTTGATCTACTCGATCTAAATCCCCTTATCTATTTTGTCAGTAATATTGATGACCACTGATGAAGACAATCCGATATAACGAACCCGATAATGAAGCAAAATCCCAAGTTTATGACTTAATCTTATACTATCCGTGTAACGAAGAACGGTGCAGAGGCAAATCTCTAAGTACCATATACTTACCCAAAAGTATATAAAAAATACAACGCCTCTTGAAAAATTTCTCAACTGTGTAAGAAACTGAGTACTACAATGTAACTCCGTAAAGTGATAGCTATAACCCGTGAGTACTACAATGTAACTCCTTACATCAGGTATAACTAGATAAATCAAGTCTTCATCAAAAACCGTGTAAGCCCGAACATGTCATCTTCGTTGTGGAGAAAGAGAATAATCGAAGACAAGATAAGTACACTCCCCGTGAAATACTACTTTAATCCCAAATAAATAACATCGTACAAAAACTCCGTAGTCATTAGATTCAATACTAGTCATTATGAATGAAGGTGAATTTTGATAAGGATCGTTGGTATGCGTTTAATTACACATACCTTTATCCATTAAAACCGGACTTAAATGACAAAAAACGTACCAAAAATACATTGT